>AYEL01064088.1:0-40391 GCA_000484575.1 Olivierus martensii
TTGTTTTGTGGAGTTAATCAATTTGGCAAGTGAGCGGCTCATATGATAAATATAATTTTTGTTTTTAATATTAATTCAGGAGTATACAGCAGTAAACTTTGATGTAAAAAATCTGACATAATGAAGAGAATAAGCATAAAAAGTTAAAATTCAACTAATTATTCATATCATTAAATTAATAATAAAATTAGTTTTATAATCCTTTCCTGTTATAAAAGTTAATGTCTATGTGAAAGGGTGGTAATAAAATATTTCAATAATGGAAATTTTTATGAAACAATTTGAGGACTTGATATGCAGGAAAAATGTTTAAAGATATGAATTAGGATTATATATATTGTTATATAGAATAAGATGCAAATGGAATACAGTGAAACCTGTCTAGAGAGACCACATAAGGGACATGAAAAAATGGTCTTTATGTACAGGTGGTCCTTTATGACAGGCTAATTATGATAACATTATCATACTTTTAACAATGTGTGTTAAATAGAAATACTGTAAATATTTTTAGTAATAAGTACTGTATATTCTTATGCTTTGTTCTATTGCATGTTTTCAAGTTTAATAAGTCTAAGATTAAAGTAAATCAATCTTTTAATAGACTTATGAAGGTTTGCATCTGGCAATTCTATAAGTCGCAATTTTTGAAAAAAAAAAAAAGTCGCCCAAGTCTTAATTTTCCCATAGACTCTCATTGTTTAACTGTAATATTTTTTCTCCCAATTTTATATTTCATATACAGTACAGTACAGTATTTTTTTTTTTCCAGCCCAATTTGCGAAAAAATGTCCAATCTGGCAACTCTGTTGTTAAGACACAAATCATGTGATGCGAGTTCCGATTTGGGTGCTAAGCCTAACGGACTACCAATGTGCAGTTGCAATACTTTAAACATCGTATATTACATTGTTTGTTGGTCCATGAATAAAAATAAGTTGAGAGCCATTAATTTAAAGCTAAAAACATTATTAGCTGCACATTAAATGGTCGCTAAAAGTCATAGGGAGACCAATGTGCAGTTGCAGTACTTTAAACATTGTATATTACATCGTTTGTTGGTCCATGAATAAAAATAAGTTGAGAGCCATTAATTTAAAGCTAAAAACGTTATTAGCTGCACATTAAATAGTCGCTAAAAGTCATAGGGGAAGAGCTTTTGGTGGTCGCTGGTCGCATTTGTCAGGTAGTCGTTCCTGACAAAAATTGCATTGACTTTATGGGCAGAAAGCAAAAAATGGTCGCTAAAGACAGGTGGTCGTTCAGTCAGGTTTCACTGTAATTGATTTAAATATATTAAAGTAGATTAACCAATCAAAGATAAAAGGATCTCTTCATAAAAGTGAAAATTATCATAATAAAAGTTCAATGAGATTGCACTAAACACAAACTAAAAAATAATACTCAAAAGCCCTTTAGCAATCAAAAGATTTTAATCAGAAACATTTTCAATGCACCTGGCGTCTTCCTTAGCTGCTACTAGCAGCTGAAGAAGACGCCAAGTGCATTGAAAATTATCTTTGTAATTTGAGAAACTGGTATAAATTTGCACAATTTATTAATACAAAAATTTATAAAACAAACATTCATTAAATGAGGAACACTTGTATAATAATTATTATAACTTTTCATAAAATAAAAACAACAATATACAATATAAATATATTTTAGTTTTGGACAGGAAATCAATATTACATATCATATTACAATGCATATACAAGTACTCCTCACTTAATGACTGAGTTCTGTTCTCATGACTTGATTGTAGAACAAATTGTTCTGTAAGTGAGAAACTTGTTTGTATATATTTAGAACAAGTTCTAAATATATTAAGCTCATGGCTGCTTAAGTTCTCATGGCTGTAAAGACATTATATCTTATAGTCACCGCCACATAAGTTGGCCGATCTTTTTGACATGCGCAGTAAGTCTTCTCATCAATATGCTTTGTCTGGATTTTACCCATGATGCACTTGTTCTATGGAACAAAATAAATATGTACACTGCCAACATTAAGAAAACTATCGTAACAAACTTTTAGCACTATGGCAGGAGATAAACAAATGTAAATAATTCACTCAACAAGTTTAAAGTAAAGAAGCGCTTTCGATTTATTAAACTCCTCTTCAGCTTCGATAAATAGAACAACAAATTCTTACAGAACGCACATACAAATTGAAATTTGGTTACTATGGTAACATATCAGAAATTACAATAAAATTATTAATTTATACATAAAATAATGAATATAAATAAGCAACAAAAATAAAATAAATAATATTGACATAAGTAATTAAAAAATAAATAATATATAACGTATAAATACGAAAACAACGTTTCGATAACCAAAGCGGATATTTCATGGAATAACTAAGCGATTTACTTCCCGTTAACGTCTATTGGCTGGCGTTAGAAATGACGTCATACTCTCGGCCAACTTATGTGGAGGCGACTATAAGTAGGCACAAAGTATTTTTCTTCAGATTTTTGGAATTACAAGTGCAGGGAATACATGCAATGAAGTCATAAGCAATGCAATATGGGCAAAAACCAAATTTTCTGTTTAAAAAAAAAAAAAAAAAAAATGTAAGTTTGGATGTATATTTGAGCAGTCATTAAACAGGTAGATTGTTAAGTGAGGAGCGCCTATATACAATTTAAAGTATATGCTAATTATTGACGTACTGATAATTGATTTTTCAAAAGAAAACTTATCAATAATAATGTTATTGATGAGCAATAATTTATCAATTAACTTAGTGTTGATAAGTTAATTGATAATTAACTTATCAACACTACATTAAAGTTCATTACTATTGTAATTAATGTTTATTGTAATTGTACTAATGAACTTTAATGTAGTAATGTGTTACTTTAGTAATGAGCTTTAATATAGTAATGTAGTAATGTGTTACTTTAGTAGTAATGAACTTTAATGTAGAATATACTACATTAAAGTTCATTACAATAGTATCAAAATTTTATTAAAAATTAATTATTTTTGTATTTAAAATTGGAAAATTTTACATTTTATTATGGAATACTTTTCTTTTTATTGAAAATTGCATAAATCTGAAATTGCACAACTCAAGATTACATATGTTGGAGTGTATTTATGTTAAATAGCAGTTGAAAAAATATATCTATAAAGAATAACTATATTGTATTTATCTACAATAAAAGAGAGAGAAATATTCTGCAATTAATTCCACATTTAGTATTCTTCTAATAAACAGTTAAATAAGGTTGGTAAATCAAATATTTAGATTTGTGAATGTATCTTCCTTTTCAGTAAATGGTACTAAATACTGTATATGGGAAAAATATGTTTTTTAATATATGTTACTGTTATTATGAATATACTAGATGAGATAAAACAATGTTTTATTTCATGTAGTATATGTTTGTTTTTCAATAACAGGTAATCTTAATTCAGTTTTTAGGTTATTAGCAGATTAATTTTCTAGCAATATACATTACTAACTAGATAAATATATTTATGTAATTTTTTTTTAACAGGATACCATGTTAATTTGTGATGCTTGTGATAGAGGTTATCATATGGGTTGTCATACACCTGTTGTTCTGGAGAAACCAATAGGTAATCATTTTTTTTAATTCAAAATTTAAATAGATGAACATTTTAATATTTTTTGTTATGATTGCATTGTTTTATTAAATTTGATAGCAACTTTAATGTTCTGTGTGGGGGAAATATATATATATGGTCCCTAATTAATTTTGGTAGCTGGAAATATTAGGAATTTGAAAATTTTATATTTGAGATTTGGAAACAATCCATATGATTGTTTTTGATACTCAAAAATCAAAAATAGAATTCTGAAATTCCTAACATTTTCAGTCTTACTGAAATTAATCAAATAATATATTTTGTTTATATTTGCTTGCCAAACTATTGTTTTGTTTAATTATTAGACAAAAACAATTAGTTTGGCATAGCAGCACAGCAATTAGCCAGGACAAGATCAATACATAAAGCTCCCATATAACATGAATAACTTTAGAACCATTAAAAATGTAGTTGCAAAACACAGTAAGAAAATAGCTTCTATAAGAGCTCCCAATGTGTTTAACTTATTAATAAATGAAAAAAACAAAAGAGAAAAAATAAAAAAGCAGCAAATAATAGATAAAAATAATAAAATAATATCAAATACCTATAAACAATTGGGATTTAGAACAAGTAGAATACTATATAGAAGTTACTAAAAGAGATTTCTAGATAGATTATATGAACATCAAAGAGACATAGAACAGGGTAAGTTAACAGCTGAATTAGCAACAAGGTTTTATGAAAATGACATCACTATAAGATGGCAGATGCCAAAAAAGTTAGAAAATATAAAAACCACAAAGAGAGATTTCTTACCGAAGCATTAGAAATTTTAAAAAAACATAGGAAATATAATTTAATTAATGATAAAATAATGAAAGGAGTTTCAGTGCCATGGTATATGCTATACAGAATATGTAAGGTAGCTTAAATTGTCAGACAAATATACGACATCATATATAATATATGGACTGTTTATTTTGAAAGTGGTGTAAGTCCATTTTTTAAAAACTGAAATATTACATTGATTTAGTGTAAACTTTTTATTTATGTAATATCTCATTGTTTTAAAAAAATGGACTTACACCACTTTCAAAATAAATGATCCATATATTAGACAATATAAATGTATTATTAATATGTATATATACAGTTGATTCCATTTAATTGGGACACGTTGGGACTAATCCATTTTGGCCCAATTAAGTGGCTGCCCCAATTAAACGAATTAATAATAAATTCTAAAATAAAATATGTAATAGTAGATAAATAAATAAGCAGGTAAAAAAATATTATTATTATCTAGGTTTTTCCATTCCTTAATTTTAAATTTTATATAATGTTCTTATGTTCCAAAATGTTATACCTTCGATTTGTAAGTTGAGGGTGACTTAATAAAGTTGAAAGCGCTTCAGTGATTTGTCCGTTTTTTCCACTGTAAAATAGTGCTAGTTTTGATTTATAAAAAAATAATAATTAGGTAACTATTTTAATGCTTAAAATAGGTGCCTAATTATTATTTTGTATAAATAAAAATATTTGTTCTATAAATAGTGAAAAAAAATAATACGTACATGATAAATTTTACAATTTCAAATTTTAATTCTTCAAAAATGCATCAGCTGTAATTTGTCTTTTGATTTTGGTACACCAGTTAACTTATATCAACAAGTCTATGATGGCTTGTATTAAATGGCTGGCTTTTAATTTTATCCAGAGTCTACCATGGCTTGTATTAAATGGCTGGCTTTTAATTTTATCCAGCCAAACAAGTCTACAATGGCTTGTATTAAATGGCTGGTTTTTAATTTTATCCAGCAAGCAATTTTATATATTAAATGGCTGGCTTTTAATTTTATCCAGCAAAACAATTTTACTTGAAAGTGTAACTCCTTTTCTTGCATTCTCGGCAAATATTTAAAAATTTTAAATAAAATCAACACTGTAAATGAATATCGCTAGATATCAGCAATGAAATTTTATTTGAAAGTGTAAAATCATTTCTTGGCATCTTGGCAAAGATTAGTTTTTCTTGAAAGTGTAAAATCCTTTCTTGGCATCTTGGCAAAGATTTAAAAAGCAAAGCAATTTTATTCGAAAGTGTAAAATCCTTTCTTGACATCTTGGCCAAGATTTAAAAATTTTAAATGTGCAAAATCATTTCTTAGCATCTTGGCAAAGATTTAAAAATTTTAAATAAAATCAACACTGTAAATGATCTTGGTAAAGATTTAAAAATTTTAAATAAAATTGACACTGTAAATGAATATCTCTAGGTACATATACTAATGGTAGACTCTTAAGCAGATGCATAATTGCCAGATGCACAACAATAGATAACTTATTCACATCATGCTAGTGTTGCCAAGTATTAGTGTACATAGTGTTGACATATTTTCAAAAAATCCCTAAAATATGTCAAAAATTGCTAAATTCCTTTCTGCTACTGTCCCAATTAAGTGTTTAAATTATGAATTAGTTTATTGGTTTGGTTTGTGTTCTTTGAGATTTGGCCCAAAAAAGCAGTTGCCTCAATTAACCAGTGGCCCAGTTAGGCAGAATCGACTGTATATATGTATGTATATACAGGAATCCCTTGATTAGTGCAGTTAATAAATCCTCGCAACACACTACATATATCAAAACTGCACTTAATCAAACTAAAAAACCAATGGAAATTATTATAATGAATCCTGGAAAATATCAAAATTATAAACATGTATTTTTTTTCCCCTCTCAAAACGTATCCATATTGCATTATATGTACTTTAAATCATTAAGTCTCTCAAGACATAACTATATTGCATTACATGTACTTTAAATCATTGAGGAATATGTATAGGTATTTAAAAAATAGTAAGAATTAAAATTTATTTTTCCAAAAAAAATTTTTTTTTTCAAAATTATGTTTAAATTTTGTAAAAAATAATTGCATGTCCATAGACATCGAGTACTGGCAAGGAACTGAAGGCAAGGCTGGCTATATAATATTGTAATGGCTATTATTAGGTAGTTGCCATTCAGGCTAAATTTATTAATAAATAAAATTGCGAATGAATTTTAAATATAACAATGATGTAAGTCGTAATATTAACAGAATTAAAAAATAAATAAATTTATTGCAGTGCTCTAATCATGTAGACTACAATCTCTGAGATTCAGTTGCCAACGCTTCAGAGAGTTTTCTAAAAAAAAAAAAAATCGCACTTGTTGAAGTGCACTAACCAAATTTGGCATCGCATATATTAAAGTATAGTCCTGAAATTTTTTTTGCACACTAATCAAAACTGCATTATTCAAATTTGCCCTAATCAAGGGATTCCTGTTATATTATTGGATTGTTTGGAAAGTAATTTCGTTTTTCTATGAGTGTTGTTGGTTGTATTTTTAACCAGCCAACTTCATTCTAAACTCTATTGTCATTATATATTTTGACAGCAGACATTTCAAGATTTATTTATAAAAAATTTTTTTTGATTCTGTGCATTTTTTTTTTTTTTTGTGTCCTATCAAATATGGAAAATAAAATGAAGATTTTTGGCATGTGCATTTTTTTTTTTTTTTGTGTCATATCAAAATGGAAAATAAAATGAAGATTTTCAGCATGTTTTGCTTTTATTACCAAAAAGCGTAAGAATTCTGTTCAAACAAGAAAAAAGTTATGTGAAGTGTATGGAGAAGATGTGTTAACAAAACTTCAGTTCCAAAATTGGTTTGCAAAATTTTATTTTGACACTTTTGATATTAAAGATGCACCATGTGCTGGAAAGTCAATTGAAACTGATGATGACAAAATAAAGGTATTGGTTGAAGCAAACTGCTGAATAACAGCATGAGAAATTGCTACAAAATTGAATTTGTCTAATTTGACCATTCAGCAACCACTTGAAATGACTTGGTTCTGTTTCAAAGCTCAATATTTGGGTTCCATGTTCTCAAAGAAAGTGATTTGCTCCAACACATTAACATCTGTGATTTGCTGCTCAAACATGAAGAAAATGATTCCTTTCTGAAGCGAATCATAATTGATGATGAAAAATGGATTGTTTACAACAATGTTGAATGCAAGCAATCATGGAGAAGAGATGAACCGGCTCAAAGCATTCTGAAAGCCAATATTTATAAAAAAAAAAGTGATTCTCTTTGTTTGGTGGGATTTCAAGGGAATTGTTTTTTTAAGCTTCTACCAGACAATTTCACAATTAATTTGGAAGTGTATTGCTACCAATTGGACAAATTAAGTGATTCCATCAAACAGAAGAGGCCAGAATATTGATTAACAGAGAAAAGGCATAGTATTTCACCATGATAATGCTAGACTTCATATAAGTTTGATGACTTGTCAGAAGCTGTTACAGCTTAAATGGGATATGCTACCACACCCACCATATTCGCCAGATCTGATACCCTCTGATTATTACTTATTCCTGTCTTTACAAAACTTTTTACTGCAAAACATTTAGTTCAAATGAGGATGTCAAAAATCACTTAGTTCAGTTTTTTGCAAGCAAAGAGAGCATGGAATCCACTACTACTAGAAAGATGGCAAAATGTATTGGACCAAACTGGTCAATATAAAATTAAATAAAATATTTATATACTATAAAAAAATTGTCATTCATTTTCGTGAAAAAAAAATAAAATTATTTTCCGAACAACTTTATAATATTAGAGCTATGTAATATAATTAATTATTCCTATGTTTTATTGTAATTTACATATAAATTTTATTGCTGTTTGTCATTATGGACTATGGGCACATTCAAAAAGTCTAACGTGTTAAACTTTTCTCACGTTGTCTCATTATCATATAGACTTTTTGACTGATTCATTAGAGACACAACATGACCTGTCCATAAGGAAGTTTTAATAGGAGCTTTCAAATATTTGGAAGATATATTTTTTCCTGATAATTTCGATGAAGAAATAGAGTACTGCATAATTCTAAATAACTAAGTAGCCTTAATTTTATTTAACAAATTTTCAGTTAGAGTATAGGACGCTCGAATTCTGAAATGATTAATAGTAAAATATCATCTAGTAAATAGATTTTATTGAAAAATTTCCTTAAAAATAACTTACCATTATTTATCGTACATTGTAACACATGCAACATTATCCATTTTTCATCTCTTTGTATATCACAATTTACACGTGTGTTTTTACACTGGGGGCTGCCATGTTTTTCATGAAGTAAACTTGCTATTTCTTTTGTTTGCTTCGTTAGACTTTCCTGCGATACATCACAGCTATGGAGTATGCACAGTGCATAATAAAATTACTTTTTGACTACTTCATTAGAAACGAGTTTTAATGCATTAGACTTTTTGAACACACCCTATGATCCAAATAAACCTAAATTATCAAACCAAATTTATGCCCTTGAAACCATAACGGAAATAATTTTAATGATTGATTTGAAATAATTTGAACTAATGTTAGCGCCATCTCGTAATTAGAATAATTATTAATTTCACCAAATCATAGTCACACCATTTATTAATTAATAATTGAACTAGGAAATTTTAACTAATTATATCTGAAGAAAAAATCCGATGTAAGTAATCAAAAAATCATTCTAAATTAATATCATCTATTAATTAATAATTAAACTAGAATTTTAACTAATTAATCTGAAAAGAAAATCTGCCTCGGCCCGGGATCGAACCGGGGACCTTTGGGCTAACATCTGCCTCGGCCCAGGATTGAACTGGGGGTGTTTGGGCTAACGTCCCAATATCATACTGCTGTCTCGGCCCGGGATCGAACCAGAGGACCTTTGGGCTAACGTCCCAACGTCATAACCGCTAGACCACCGAGGGAACCTTTGGGCTAACGTCCCAACGTCATACCGCTAGACCACCGAGGCCATATTATGATTTATTGATTTATATACACCCTATGATTTTATTTGAATTTGAGGATGTGCAACAGCGACTGTTTCATCGTAATATTTTTGAATATGTTCTGTAATCATTAGTATATTGCTGATGATGGTGTTACTAAAGACGTTTTAATTAATAAAATATTTTATATGTTTAACCTGCTATTTAGTGCTAGAATTTATTAGTTTTTTTCAAGTTTGTGTTTTTTAATAGTGTATAATACCATATTAACAAATTAGTGCATGTAGCTACAAAATCATAAGACCAGCTAAAAAAAAAAAAGAAGGAAACTGCAGATATTTTTCATAAATTAATAAATTATAGAATATGACAAAATAAATATAAAAATGATTCTTTAAGCTAGGAAAACAGTTTCAAAATAAAAGAGAAATGTTCAGCATGTTGAAATAAGTGATATCAAAGGGTGATGATATTTATCATTTTGAATTATTAATTTAGCATTTCTTTTTGTAGCATTTATTGGTTTCACCCATTTAGCATTTTAGAGCATATTGTATGAAAATTTGGTATTTAGTTTAACATAGATACCTGGACCGTACACTAATGGTAATATAATTAATTAATTTGAGATTTGATTTGATAAAAATTAATTTTTGAGATTTAAATTATTTAATTACATTAAATAATTTAAATCTCAAAAATAAAATATAACACAAGAAGTTAATAAAATAGAAAAAATTTCAATAATTTTAACTAATGTAAAATTAAATCTATGGTTCAGTTATCTTAAATTTAAAAGACTTGATTAATGAAACAAGGAATTTATGTTTCAGTTATCATTAACAACTAGATCTGCAGTAAAATTACAAAAATAAAGCTGTGTATGTGGAATGAAATCTTCATCCCAACAAGATTCAATTTGTTTCAATTGCTATTCAAAATAATTGTTTTTAAGAATAAAAAAGTCATTCAACAACTTACAAATCCAATAAAATGATACCATAGAATAAATTTCTACATTGTCATACTTCATTCTGGTTTTCCTGTCTGTTAAGTTAAACTATATTTACTGAAAAATCTTTTAGCATCCACATTATTACTTTGGATAACATCTTAGAGCCCAGATGCATTTTAAAGCCTACTTTGGCAAAATCTGGAAATTTTATCTTTACTTCCAAGATCTTTAAAGAATCTGCTGTATTTCTTTATTGTGTTGAATATTTCTAACCATGTGACTTTGAATATTCAAATCCTTCTATAAAATTACTTAAGCTCACATCAGTAAACGAAATCTTGCTTTTTTTACTGACAAAGACTTTGCATCAGTATCCTTTATCTCACCAGAAAATGCTGGATTAAAAAGTGCAGAATGAATTCATCTCCTAAAAAATTTTCTAATTTTCTGTCATATGACTAGAAAGTTTTTATGGTATTTTTGCATGCATTCTGCAAACTGTTTTTGCATATTTTTTCTTTGCTTTTTCATTCCTGTAGATTTATTGAAGAAGCAGTGGAATTTATGAAAAGGATGTACAATAAATCTTTGGATCAAAGGATTCTAAATTAAAAGTATCTGTAAGTAATCAACAATTAGCACATCTCAAGTTCTGCACTCATAGATATCATTTCATTTCAGAGCATATGTGCAAAAAATAAGACAAGTCCAACTGAGTAGTCTTTGTTGCTGATTTTCAGTGAAATTTGTATATTAGAGTTTTTGAATCATTGACAATTTTTATAATATTATATTGATATTTTATTTCTCACATCAGCAAACACATCTTAAATAATTCACAATAAGAAGAAAATATTGTTAAACTCATTTTATAACTAGCAAGGAAACAATGAGATCATTGCTATAACGGACAAATACTAATTCCAATTTTGATCTAAAGTACATTTACATATAAAAATTTCATGTTTATAATGAGCAATTTTAAGGATATAATGAACAAAATCAATTCCTATTTAAAGAAGCAATCGTGTAATTTTTGTGTTAACTGATTATAAAAATGCATGTAAATATAAAAAATATATAAAATTTAATATTAAATATCTCATTTAGGATATATATCATCAAAGATTTTTAATTGTACTAGATTCGTTTTTTTATTATATATTAGTTTCTTGCTTATCAAAATTAGAATAAAATTAAATTAAAAATCCAAATTTTTTATTATGCTTTCCATTATATAATTAATTGTCTTATGGCATTCCCTTTCTAGTAATAAACAAATATAAATTATGCTATAAACAACCTTTACCATATTCTGGTTAGAATATCAAATTTTATAAGTTATCTACATATATTTAGCCGCAAAATATTCTTTCTTAAATAATTTTCCTCACGTGATTGGAAAAAGAAATTAAAAAATTTGTAATTTTTCCATTTGAGTTTTATTAAATCAAATATAGACTATAACAATTGCAAGAGAAATTTTAGAAAAAATTCTTCTTATTTTGAGTCTCCACTTTATTATTCAAACACCAAATTAAAAGATAGAAAAGTAAAATCAAGATGACAAAGAAAGTTTCACTGCAATGGATGTAACTGAAATGCAGCCAATCAGCATTGAGCAAGTTCAAATCCTGATTTCGCATTCATTGCTATATTGTATTTTTGTATATATAGTAGCATAAATTATATTAAAAATCAATAAAATTAACATTATACATTATATAAAGAATAAAAATTTTATGCTGCATATAAAGTGCATGTTATAAATGTATCAGGGAAAATGTGAAACAATATTTTTGTATAGTACATTCATCCCTCGATTTACATGGTAGATATGTTCCTGGAAAAATCGTGCAAACTGAAATTGTGTAAAACAAGATGCAGAATTCATACAAAATAGAAGGCTATGTTCAATTAAACTCTAAACCATGTAAATTGAGTACCATGCAAATCGAGGGATAGGTGTACTTTAAACAGAAATAAAATAATTTTTGTAAATATCAGTCATAGCTTCAATTAATTAAAATCGCATTTTATAACATCATACATAGAAACTGAAAAGACTTAGCAGAAAATGTATTATAAATGTAAATAGCGTATAAAAAGATGTTAGAGCAGAGCCATAAACAAAATTCAGACTTCTGCTATCGAACGTCCACGTATAAACTGACTTTTATTTTTGAATTCAAATATAAGTTAATTTCTATTTTATACTATTATTTTTTTATATTTGAACTAAAAAGATATTTTTATAAATATTTTATTGAAATTTCTCACAATATTTCCTGTTTGTATTGTAGAATTTCAAAATTAGAATAAAAGAGGTGAATTAAATGAAGTGAATATGATATTAACATCAAAAAATGCATATGCGAAATAATTGTCATCTGGATATTTTTAGGTTCTTGAGTACAAAGTTATAATGAGAAATTCTCAGACAAGTAACACATTAAATCGAATTTTATCATAAATTCAAACTAACAATTATCAAGACTGATTAGATTACAACATGTAACAAGTGCAAAACAAAAAATTGGGAATGGAAATTTCTAGAAGAAAGGAAATACTGCAATCTATCTTGGATAGATCCTGGAAGCAGTCAAAGTATATGAAATAACAGGAATGTAAAAATACTAAAGAAATGGGATTTATTAAAATTTTAAAATCATGTTAAAAAAATATTATGAATATTTCAAATTTAAATGGCCAATTTTACATTTATATCACAGTAATGTGTAGATTTTGTATTTTGAATGCATTTTGCATTTTTTTGCATATTCATAACCAATAAAAAAATCATTGATTAATCATATCATTTGATTAATCAGTGATGAAAATAAAATAACGGAAGGAGACATCATTTAGGAGTATTTAGCATTTTGTCACTATTGCAAAAAAATACTACTACTATTGTATTGTTTATATTTTTTTATTATTTTTTTATAAAAAGAGGATTGAGTAACAGCCTTCGTGTTATATATGTGCAAAAAAAGTTTATTATTATTTCATCAATTTAATCTCTATATTCAATTTTATTCTCATCATCTACTTGTGAATTCGTATCTGTCTTATCATAATATTTCTGAAGGTTATACTTACGTAAAAAAAAATATATTCAATTTTATTCTCATCATCTACTCGTGAATTCGTATCTGTCTTATCATAATATTTCTGAAGGTTATACTTACGTAAAAAAAGAATTAAAGTCGTTAATTTAATTTTATCTCGCATCTCATCAACATTCCTAATTGTTTTTACGTTTAAAACATTACTAAAATTATGATTTTTTTATTGATATTCATTTGTTTAAACTGTCACGAATTATCTAAACTTTTAACTTGAAGAATGATTAGTTCATAAAGAAATAATCAAAATTAAATTGTATATATTGTTTCTTTAATAACGCAAGTAACGGATAATTAACTACTGTATGTAATTAAGTGAAATTTCATAACAGCATTCCAACTGATACATAGCTATTTGTTTACAACGGCAGCTGGTTAAATACACTTCTTCAATCGCTTGGCATTTGGTAGCCATATAAAACTGTCAAGTATAGTTAAAGGTCGGAAAAAAAACGAGCTATCGAAAATTCGGAAGTTATCTTTTAATACGGAATTCGCATCTGTTATGTAATATTCCATTGCTAACAATATTATTCTATACAAAAAAAATTAAAAAACAAACTACATATAATTAAAAATCACAGAAAAATTTACTATGCCGTAGCCCAAACTCCTATGACGTGATTGGCTAAAATAGGGCACGTGATATGTCGAAGTCCTCTCTGATTGGATAAAATTTTATCACGTGCGCGTCACTCACGCCTCCTATTGGGCAATACATCTATACAACAGTCGCCCGTACAAACAAAGTTTCATTTGGAGTCCAGCCATTGTAGAGTTCACATCGTTCCTACATATTAGTATACATCTATATTATAATCAAAACCTTTCGTTATAATATCGAGGTTATCAGGTATTTTTGGTATCTCTTAAAAATTATATTAATAATTTAAGATCTTATTCCCAATTCTGCTTCCTAGCAGACAATACATCTATACATCTTCACCCGTACAAAGTTATATTTGGAGCCCAGCCTTTATAGAGTTCACATCGCAAACCTTTCGTAATAATGTTAGGTTATCAGGTACTTTTAAAAAATTATATTAGTAATTTAAGATCTTATTTCCGCTTCTTCGTTCCAATCTAGAGAGCATATCCTGTCACATGCTACAATACCACCAGTAGGACCTCCAGAAAAACCATTTTTCACATCCTAACATCTGGCATCTTCCGGAAAACCCACTCCCCTCCACATTCCGGAAGACCTCCCCGAAGACCCCCACTATAGCGTCCATTTTTTAGCATCCCGGAAATGACATCTGGCACACCAGATGTCATTTCCGGGATGCTAAAAAATGGACGCTATAGTGAGGACATATCTTCTGACGAATCTAATCTAGGCGATTGCGTGCCTTACAATTTTGCATAGGAGTAAGTAATAACTGCATTAATAAAGATTGAAGCTTTAGGATTCTAATTCTTCTTGGCTTCCTTCTTCTTCTATATTGGTGAATCATGACTCTACATTGCATTAAGTTCATT
Source organism: Olivierus martensii (assembly GCA_000484575.1). Lineage (NCBI taxonomy): Eukaryota > Metazoa > Arthropoda > Arachnida > Scorpiones > Buthidae > Olivierus > Olivierus martensii. The sequence continues at coordinate 14,985 of AYEL01064088.1, forward strand.
TCAATATTTATAAGCTCTAATTTGTGACGATAATAATCTCTCTGTTTCCTCCATCTTTAAGATTTTGTAAATATATCCCACAATTCAATTGTAGTATAGTATCCCATAATTCACCGTTTTCCTTTACTATCCCACAATGCAGTATTTTTAACTGCCCTTTGAAATACCAGTGTGTTCAGTATTCTTTCGGCTAAAGGCCGGTGTGATGACGGCCGTTATAGATAACCGCCGATAACATGTAGTGTGTCCATGGTATAACGAAACGGCGATCTCTGCCCTTTCTGATTGTCTTCGATAGTTTTAGCACGGATCACTATACGGATGCGAAACTCAGGCAAATTTCCTAACTCTGCTTTATTTCAAAAATTATCACAAACACTACATTTTATTTGCTTAACAAAAAATGAATGCATATAGAATTCTCTAAAAATTAACAAGAACATGATCATGCAAAACTGATATATAATACAGATGCAAAGAATCATTAATTATAAAATTTAATATATTATTTTTGAATGCTAACACAGCATTCCTTTTTCAATTAAATTCTGCATTTCAAAATTGACATTTGAATGCATAGCACAAATCCACTCCTAGTAAAAAGTATTAAATGTCCAAGCTAGTGGAAGACTGCCAACTAATTTTAAAACTGTGCAGGATATATTTATAATTTTTCATATTTTATATATTACATTTATAATCATATTGAATACAGTAAAACTAAAACAAAATATAGGGGGAAAATACCCTGAAAAACATGGAAATTATTTTATATTCAAATACTAATAATAATATGTTGCTGTTTTTTAAAAAGTTGAATGATGCTTTAGTATTTTTCATTTTATTTTGTCAGTTTTTATATTCACAAAAGAAAATTTTTGAATTTACAATAAAACATCATTTATCCAAATCAAATAGAACTGGATATTGTCTAGATCAGGGATGATGAACCTATGGCATGAGTGCCCAAAGACACTTTCTGGGAAATTTTTAGATATGCAAAAGGTAGAGCTGATATATTTTTAATTAAATTAATATTTGGATTGGCATATGAGTAGTTTTTATAAAAATTTAGCCAATTTTGGCATTCACCCTTAAAAAGATTTGCCATTGCTGGTCTAGATTAACCAAAACTTTGAATAATCCTTAAAATATATGAATTATCTGTAAATATAATAACTTACAAACATGCTGTACATCTTTCATCAAACTGTGAGAATCAAGATATTTTTGACTATTTCATAAAGATACTTTATTATTGTTTTATTTTAGCCACTACTTATATTAATTATCTGTATTAGATTCAAAAATATGAATTCAAATTATCATCACATTATTATTTGTACAAATAACTACAAGGTGTGATCAAAAAGTATGGGGACTTATCTGATAGAGGGCAGGCAATGCATCGCAAATGTTTCAGCTGTTTGGTGACTCATCCTGCATGCTTCAGCTATAAATACGGCTGATTGTGAATTGTTTCTTTTAGATGTTAAAAATTGATTAGTGGTAGTGTGTTATTTCGATTTGCACTGTTTGCGATTCTTAAATATGGATGTGCTCAAAGAGCAATGGATATGCATAAAATTTTGCACTAGGAAAAACTGGAACTGAAACACTGTCTATGGTGCAACAGGCATTCGGAGACTCCTGAATTGTGGTGAAGTGGTGCGTGGTTTCTCCACCACGATAATGCTTGACCACATATGGCACTTCTCATTCAGGAGTGGCTGGCCCTAAATTCCCTTCCAGTCATTCCACAACCCCCTTATTCACCCGATCTTTCACCGGCTGACTTTCTCTTTCCACGCATAAAGAAAGTGTTGAAAGGAAGACATTTTGATACTATAGAAGAAATTAAAGTGAATTCGCAGACGGCACTCAACTCACTTCCGCCGGAAACTTATGTGGCTGCCTTCAAGGACTGGCAAAATCGGTTTGTGCGTTGCATACGTGCAGAAGGGGCATATTTTGAAGGAGATCCTATTTAAATAAAGTATTGTTTAAAAATAAACTTTGTATAATGATAGTCCCTGTATTTTTCAATCACACCTTGTATATTGAACAGCAATGACAGTAGTGGCCAAATATGACATTTTGAAAATACGTAGTATAATAATTTAAGTTGTAAAAATAAAATTTCTTCTTTTTATTTTAAATATGTTTATTCTAATCATAATTCAGATTGGGTTATAATTAGTGATAATCAAACTAGTTTTACTGAATTCCTTTAATTTTAAACTAATTTTGCTATAATTTTTAGTTAAATTATTATTGCTTAAAAATTAGAAAGAAATATCAATTTTGACTAGGCATAACTAGTATTGCTTAGATGACTTCATTTTTTGATTAGCAGACAGAGCAAAAATAGTAGATATTTAACTTAAGTTTAAATGTCTAATTATTATAACAAGCATACTGTGCACTATAACAGTTTTGATGCTAGTACACGTGAAATCTTGTGTTAAAAACTTTGATTTCTATTCTCTAAAATCCCTCTGTTTTTTATTTTTATAAGGTGTATGGATGTGTAGTGTTTGCAGTGAAAATAATAACAAAGATACTGGAACGCATAAAATTATCATAAAATCTAAGGATATGCATTCAAATCATAACAACATTGGTAAGGAAGAATTGTTATCTCTAAAATTTAGATATAAAAATTAATTGTTTTAAATTAATTTAATTTTGAATTTTGACATAATTCTAGATACTTCAGGACTTCCAACTCCTTGTGATTCACCTGTTCCAGATGATATTTGCCAAGACTGGAATGGGAATACTGATAGTACAATAAATAAGTAAGAATAATAATTTTAATAATTAATAGAGAATAATCAGGTTTTATATATAGGTAATAGAAATCAAAAGCACTAACAGCAGTAAATAAATAAAACAGAATTTTATTCCTATAACAAGAACGTTTTCGATATACTCTTATATCAACTTCAGTTGTACAGAACCAAGTTGATATAAGAGTATATCGAAAACGTTCTTGTTATAGGAATAAAATTCTGTTTTATTTATTTACTGCTGTTAGTGCTTTTGATTTCTATTACCGTTAATAACAGAAGATAAGCAGTGTGTTTAAGTTTGAATTTGAAAGATTTATATATAGGATAGTTTAAATTTTTAAATGCATATACCAATAATCTTCCTTAAAATATATTTGATTAAATACAGGTAGTTCATGATTCACAAGTTAATTCATTCTTGAAATGCAATTATAAAGTAAGAACTCATAAAACAAGTATATATTTCCCATTGTTAAAAATAGAAATCATTTTTATCATTATAACAATAAAATTTGACCATAATAATATGTAAAGGACAGTAAAACAATAGCTTATCATTAAACAGTGATTTATTTATCTAAAAAAATGAAAACATAGTCTTTAAAATCAAGCAAATTATAATAATAAAATATTTGTTCTACAAATATTAAAGAATTTTTATTCTTTATCATTGGCAGATGAATAGATAAGCTAGATCAGGTGAACTACTACCTTAGGCACAATCTTGGAATGAGTTATATACATAATTATCTAATGAAATCATGGCAGTTAAATGGCATACTACTACTGTTTAATGGTCCATCATCTTGAGTTTTACAATTTCATAGCAGATGAGTGTTTGCTACAAATCCAGTAATATTGTATTGTATAGCTATATACATGATTTGAAATGCCATAATTATGAATGTTTAAAACATTAATTTCAATGAATAAATGTTAAGTAGTTTCAATATTGTTAGCATTTCATACTTGATAAAAGAACTTGTAAATCAAGGAGCTTATAAACAGAGAACTACCTGTATTTGTTTAATGTAAGAAAATTGTAAAAATATTTAATTGAGCTTTTGTTGTTTATCTAAAAGAACTTTTTTTAAATTTCTTATAAAGCAAACAAACTAATAGGTATTAATAATCAAACAATAACCAAATATCGGCAAATAACCTTAGTATTACAAATTCCTTTAAAAATAACTGAAATTGGCTAATTTTTGACTAATAACAAAACTAGAGATTTTAATACTTATCTGGATATGGAATTTGCTCTGATCTGATATTGAACCAGGGATTTTTTAGGATAGCATCCTACCAGCTAGACCAGTGTTTTCCAACCTTTTTATATCAGCGACACACTTCACAGTTGAGCAGATTTGTATGACACACCAGAAATCAAGACAAAAAAATAAACAAAAAAATTTTTACACATTAATCTTTATACAAAGATAAACATAATATCTAATAACTCATGTAAGTACAATCATATAAATGCAACGTAATAATTCAATTATTTTACAACATAAAAGACAGAAAATTATTTTCAATTTTAAAAAACCGTACATAGAAAAGAAACATATTTAAACATAAAAACTAAATTTAAATTTTAAAACAGTAAGAATCAAATAGTAAAATTACATTAGAGCTAATGTGATATTTGTGATTGTTGTTTTTCGCATAACATCTTAATTCGCGGGTGAATTGTAGACAGACAAACTTTTAGTTCCTCTTCTACGGAAAGTAGTCTCTCACGCTTTTTTTTATAATTTCTGTTCGTTTATACACTTCAATCACTTAGTAGATTGTCAAATAGTGGAAGAGTATCAATTTGAACATCCCCTTTCCTCTGTTTCATGCTTTCTCACTTTTCTCTTTCACACACAAACACATACAAAAAAGTACATGTCAAATCAATATTATCAACTATAATAATTGATACCTAACATTTAGAACTGCTCTAGAACTTTCTAAACTTTGTAGTGAAATTTATTGAAGATAAAATTTCAACCTCTCATATTCTGTGGAAAGTGTATTTTTTAAAATAACGTTTCAAATAAAATTTTTATTTTTAGCATAAAATTAGAATAGGTAATAAAAAATTGATCTTCAGATCATCATCCACAGTGCCATTTATGATGAAACAGATAGTACCATCTTATGATTATTTTAAAACCAAATCATTTTGTCCAAAAACTTTTTTCATAGAATGCATATTTTTAAGATATTTGACCATTTGAGAATATTTGGGATGCACTATATATAGGGTGGAAGAAAAAATTGTACCCCTTAAATAACTTGATAACTATCATAGATTTCAAAAATCTGTTAATAACAAATTGGAAGTCATGGGTGGGCTACCTGATGGTGACCTTCAAATGAGCTGATTATGAGACAGCTGCAAATACTATCTCATAAATGATAACAGATAGAGAAAAATTTTCTAATTACAAACTTGTTCAGCATTCAATTCTGAACAATAAAAAAGAACTTCATGAAAATCGGATGAATAGTTCACTCAAAAATGAAACAAAAACATTTTTACATTCAAAGGGTTCACTCTTATTTCTGACATGTAAATGACAAACCAACACTAAAATATAATACCACTAAACTAACACTAAAACATAAATTTATTGATTTGAAAATCAATAAATTTGAAAACCAGAGCAATAACCAACAAGTAAAAACTTATCAAGGATGTGCTCAAAATGTCTTCCACAAGAACCCAAGTACAGTTGAGCATGATGTTGGATGGAGTTTCTCACAGAGTCTATCTTATAGTAATCTAGGGTAGAATTACTTGACAACAGTATAGTAATCTAGGACAGAATTATTATTCAAAGGGTTCACTCTTATTTCTGACATGTAAATGACAAACCAACACTAAAATATAATACCACTAAACTAACACTAAAACATAAATTTATTGATTTGAAAATCAATAAATTTGAAAACCAGAGCAATAACCAACAAGTAAAAACTTATCAAGGATGTGCTCAAAATGTCTTCCACAAGAACCCAAGTACAGTTGAGCATGATGTTGGATGGAGTTTCTCACAGAGTCTATCTTATAGTAATCTAGGGTAGAATTACTTGACAACAGTATAGTAATCTAGGACAGAATTATTTTACAACAGCATCTGAAGTCAGTATTATGTTTATCCTATAGTAATCTAGGATAGAATTCCTTTAGAATGTCAGTAGAAATCTCAGCACAATCAGTAATGATATGGTCTTAAAGATTTTCTACTGTTATTATGCAAGGATGAAAGTTGTTATGCCTCATTAGTTGCTGTTTGTAAGCGACCTGATTTTGAGCACTTCAAGGAACTTAGGAACTCAGCACAAACACTTAGCTCTATCATATGTTAATGATAGAGCTAAATGTTTGTGCTGAGGGATGTCTTTCCTGATAAAGTCGAGTACAGCAGCAACATTAATATTAGGAGTGCCATAGCTATGACCATAGCAATCATTTCATTAAGAGCATTCTCAGCCATTGTACTGTACATGTACACTGAATTGCACATGTGTGAATATAGTTTTTTTATATCAATAGAAAGGAAAGATGACGCTGTTGTGGAAACCTCCAAAAATTTCCAGAACCAGAAATGGAATGGCATGTAACATGATTTTTAGGTAAAAATATTTTTGTTTCATTTTTGGGTGAACTATTTATCCAATTTTGATGAAGTGTTTTTAGAGTGTTCAGAATTAAATGCTGTACAAGTTTGTAATTGGAAATTTTTTTCCTATCTGTTACAGTTTGAGTTAGGATTTACAACTGTACTCATTTGCTTAATTAGCTCATGTGAAGGTCATCATCAGGTGGCTGACCCATGATTTCGTATTTGTTGACATTATCAGATTTTTGAAATCTATGATAGTTATCAAGTTATTTGGAGGGATACAGACTTTTCTTCCATCCTGTATATACTATATGTAGTAAATAGCTAAAAACAGTTCATTTGAAGTAATAGTTAGTTTTTATATACAGAGTAAGTGGTTTTAATTGAATTTAATGATAGATTTAGGTTACTGAAACTAAAAGTAATTTTCCTTTCTAAAAATGCACTATAGAAGAAATTACAGGAATCTAGAAATTCTCTATTATTTGAATGTGGATCTGAAATTTAAAGGAAAATAATCTTAAATGGTCCTAATTAATCTACCATATTTAATCCCTTGAATCTTTAATGGAATTTTAATGATTTGAATTGTTTAAACTATTTTTAGCGCTATCTCATAATTAGAATATTTATTAATTTATTAAATCAATGAGTGGCGCCATCTATTAATTAATAATTAAACTAGAATTTTAACTAATTATATCTGAAGAAAAAATCCGATGTAAGTAATCAAAAAATCATTCTAAATTAATATCATCTATTAATTAATAATTAAACTAGAATTTTAACTAATTAATCTGAAAAGAAAATCTGCCTCGGCCCGGGATCGAACCGGGGACCTTTGGGCTAACTCTCAAATAGTTAAAATATTAGGAGTTAATAGGTGCATTCGGCAATTCATATCAATCTGACCAGATATCTGAATAGATCATGTGACATCTGAATTTTGTCTGACTCATCTGACTTGACATTTACCGAAAATAGTTAATAAAAAGTAATCAATAGCAAAAAATTAAAAGCTGATTTATATTCGAGTCTTTGAAATAAATGTAACACAAATTTTTTTTATTCAACTTCACATTCAATTTCTGAAACTTTTTGCTTCATTTGGATTTTATACACACAAATGGATTTAAACTTTTATGCAAAATGAATTCCTGAAAATGTTTTCCAAAACTTAAACTAGTTGCTTGCATGATATAAAGGGAGTTATGTTGAGGGAAGTTAAAAAAAATTATAAGATGCCCAATTATAATATAATGTATATGTGATTATTAAAAACATTTTTTTATATTACAAAAGAAACAAGTATTCATCATATAATTGTATTTTTCTTTAGTAACTCCACATTCCAGTGGTCTCCATATATTAAAGCAGTTTTTTATTCATTTATAATCTTTATCACTGGAGACTCATGCATATAGGAATAAGACTATCTGATAGATTTTCCTTGTTTTATCCATTTACTTTTGGTACATCTTTGTTTTATGATTAGAGGCATACAAAACCAAAATTCTTCAGTGCATGAGGAGACAAAATATAAGTGTTTTAGAAAATAATTTCTATATGAAAGTGTTATATTATCCTATTTAGTTGTATAAATTTTAGAATTTAAATTATTTTACATAACAAGTTTCAAAAACTTTTTTGTAAAAATAAATGATAGTATAAAAGAATGATTACGGGTATTCTTAGTATATCTGACTTCTTTAAATTTGACTTTATATAAAATATTTTCCAAAATTTTTTATTTATTTAGATATTACAGCATAAACATTTATTGTAAAGATATAAGTCTGAACATGATGGTTTACAATAATTTAAAAGTCCATAATATTTATGTTTTATATATTTTTTGTTGATTTTAAGTATTATATTACTGGATAGCATGTAAGATGTTGATACTGATTCTGATCTTTATTGGATAACATTGATAGGACAGCATTCTATGTGGCATTGCTTCCTTTCCTTTATAAATCAACATTTTTTACAAAAATATTAAAATATATTTTTGTAAAAAATGTTGATTTGTAATTTTTATTTTGATGATATTTTGTTAATAGAAGGGGAAAACAAAATCATTCACAGATTAGAAGAATTAATTATTTAAACCTAACATCTCTGACACATTATCAGTTCAAACAATATAATAAGAATTATTTTTAGAGATTTTTTCATATTTAAATTAGAAATTATATTTCATACAGAACAACATATATAGATATTCCTCAGTTTATGTAAATAACTGGAATTGAAGTTTTTTTATTTAATCCCAAATTTTGCATAAGTCAGTCAAATAATTTTTTAATAAAACTTCTAAATCAAAAATTATCAGGCTAGGTAGCTTACAGTGACTGCATCTATAAAATGTTATGGTGTCAATGTTCTCTGACTGGAAAGGAAGCAATGCCACATAGAATGCTATCCTATCAATGTTATCCAATAAAGATCAGAATCAGTATCACCTTACATGCTATCCAGTGATATAATACTTAAAATCTCTAGAAAATTTTTTTAATTTTATACTTCCAAAATATTTCTATTTTTTATTTCTATGAATAATTTATAAGAAAAGTATTTAATTAAATACCTTGACTCTTCTGATCTAATTTTGCATTTATAAGGTTAGACATTTCTTCTGGCCATGTCTGATCTTTATTTCGAACTGAAAAGAAAAGTTTATATAAGTATATAAGTTCCTTCTGTGTAGTTAGAGTAAATATAAAACAAATAATCATTTTCACAAATTAATTTATTAGAACAATAAAAACATTTTTAACATTTCAGCAAGACATCATTTACAGATATCTAATAAGACAGTCAAAAAAGTTATTATTGTTCCAATAAATTAACGTATGAAAGTATTTTATTGTTTTATATTTATGAAATAAAAATAAAACAAATATAATTGTTTAATAAATTTAGATTTCGTCATATTTGTATTCTGAATATATATAAGATGTTCAGTATTAGACAGTCATAGATGTCAATATATTACCCCTAAATCTTACATTTATTAACAGTGATAAAGGAGAAAAAAAAATTTAGAAAACTTTTTGCATATCTTACAATGGTACCAGAAGTGGGACTCAAACAAAAATCTTTATTTGTTAAATCCTAATAAAGATATTTAGATTCAACTCTTACAAAATAATTAATAGCATGTCAAAATGGTATAATTTTTAAAAATATATGTTTTTACATTAAAATATATAGATTACTTAACTTATTAGAATATTTAACTAATGACATTTATTTGATATCAACAATGTCTTTAAACATAAATTGTTCATTTATTTATTTTTATATAATAAGATTCAACTGTATAAAAATTAAAATCGTATTTACATTTCATATGATAAAATTATTACCTTCAATGAGTAACTGCACTTCATTATCTTGAGTAGCTAATTGTTCTAATATATATTCTTCTTCTTCTAAAATAGCCATATTTCCCTGCAAAAATAGATGAATATATTATATATTATAAATCTTTTTACTCTAAACTTAATAAATGGTTAATAAATTAAAAGTATTCTGAATAAGTTTGAAAAACGTACAAACTTACTTACATTGCTTTTAATTTTTAAATTCTTTAAAATTTAAATAAAAACTCCAATTTTTATTATTTGCAATTATTAAATTTAAAATACTTTAATTTCAATAGTATTTAAACAGATAAAACTTATTTTATATATATTTCATAAGAAATATCTTTTAATAAACGAATTTATTGATATTAATATGGAATCTAATCTACAAATTCAATAAATCGTTTATCATCAATTGGACCGTTTATTTTGAAAGTGGTGTAAGTCCATTTTTTTAAAACAATGAGATATTACATAAATAAAAAATTTATACTAAATTAATGTAATATTTCAGATTTTTAAAAAAATGGACTTACCATTTTCAAAATAAACAGTCCAATTCTTAAATACTAAAATCATTGCGCATCAAAAACATACATACATATCTATAATGTATGTACGACAATTTGAATGTTTGAATATATATTCCATATATATCATCAATATAACAAAAATAAGAGAAATATTAAAAATACTGTAAATTTTCAAGTTGCTTTTAAATGATGAATGAGAAAAGCAAATTCTTATTCTACACATAATGTTTCAATCTGATAAAAGTATAAGTCATATATGATGGATATAAAATGTTAAATTACATATGTTTTCAAATCATGGATACTCAAATTAAAGATTTTTATTTGTAATAATAAATATTTTTATAATAAATGGTTAGGCTTTTTTATAAATATTTTTACTTTTGTTTGTATATTATTGAATAATAAATACAATAGGCTCCCAACTGAGGCAGTTAATTTGTCCAAAAAATTCCATGTAAATCAAAAACTGAATAATTCCAACAATGCTTAACTTCAATACATAAATAAGTTCATTGGTAAATGGAATGACCAAATGAAATTTATGAACATAGTTTAAATGTAGATAAGTTAATTTAAGGCAATAAGTGACATTTTTCAAAAAGTAAGTTTTTTAATGAATTTTCTATTTGCATTTTATAGAAATTCAACACAAAAAGAGTTAGGCATCCACATATCTTTGAAACTGCATAAGTTGAAACTGTGTAAATAGGAGACCTACTATACAGGAAATATGAAATATTCTGTATAAATTACCAAATTTAGTTAGATGGCTACATTAAATAAATTACAATAATACATTTTATATTCATATTATAATGTAACTTACATCATCTCTATACAACCAGAGTCTTGTATCTTCCAATCTCAATCGAAGACGAGCGCATAAATAATCAAAAACTTGCTTTAATGTTGCCATTCTACTAAATGATGCAAGATATGCTAAATATCTCTTTGGAACCAAGGAAATTGAATTTATGAATCCAGTTGTTGCATTACCTTTAAAAATAATTAATAATAATATTAATGAATTAATTATATTGATTTTGTAACACATTATATATTCTAATAAACAGCTTATTAAATATTTAAATTTTGTTTAATTTATCTAAATTTTAAAACATTTTTATTTTGTTAGGATCAATTAGTTGTTAATTTTATGCTATATTTATATTTATTAGTTTATGTACGATATATATTTATTAACTATAATAGATCTTATTGTTATGAAATGTATATGATATTTATATCAAATACTTTTCATAACAACAATTCATTTTCTGATTTCTTAATCATAAATAATTTAGCAGAATTCTGAATTGCCGAATGTGCCTAATTATCTTTTTCATGGATTAGTGATTAGAAAATATGATTCTGTAAATAGCAAATGGATGAATAATTATGGATATAAGTTTGAGAATATAATTAAGAATCATAAATATATACAAAGAAGACTGTGAAGAAAGCTGGTGTAGTGGAGTAAGGATAAAAAATAGTTTGTAGATAAAAGCAAACAATAAGCCAAATAAGTAAGGTAAATCGTTTATTCAAAAACGTTTTCAGTTATCCACATTGCCTGCCTCAGTTGTAATACAGACCAGAGAAGCGTCTCTCTCCCTTCTCATCTGGCCAAATCAGGGAACCAATCAGTGACCAATTCCTAACATCAACAAAACTGCAGGTGGAAGTTATCCTTCAAAACACATTAATAAGAAAACCCAACAAACCATTTCTAAAAACAACATTATTACAGTTATTATTATCGTCAAACCCCTATATTTTAGGTATAGATAACAAAATAATAAAATACTAACTATAATGACTATCTTAAAAATGGACCTACACCTAAAATATTGGGGTTTGACAATAATAATAACTGTAATAATGTTGTTTTTAGAAATGGTTTGTCGGGTTTTCTTATTAATATGTTTGGAAGGATAACTTCCTCCTGCAGTTTTGTTGATGTTAGGAACTGGTCACTGATTGGTTCCTCGATTTGGCCTGATGAGAAGGGGGAGAGAAGCTTCTCTGGTCTGTATTACAACTGTGGCAGGCTACATGGATAGCCAAAAACATTTTTGAATAAACGATTTATCTTACTTATTTGGCTTATTGTTTGCTTTTATTTAATATCTAAAGTAAGAAGTTTTTCAATATATATAGTTTGTAGAATTTAAGGATAAGTTAATAGTTTGTGATATTTTTTTTCTGTGTATTCGTGTTTGTTCTTTGATCATGCTTACCTTCTCTTGAGGTATCAGTATAGTAATGACTCATTATAATTATATATTAATATTATATATCATTAATTATTCTTATAATAACTGTTATCATAAAAATAAGACTCAATGGATTGCAATATTTTAACTTTATATGAGAGAGATTTAAAAAATTTGTATATTTCATTAAATTATATTTGTCTAAAAATATAAATAATTTATGTATTTATTTTATTTCAGTGTTTTTCTTGTGGAGCTGAAATTGGAATCCATAAAAATAATCATGACTATCAATTAATTGTGAGTATAAATTTTAATTTATGTAACAAATTTTGACATAAAAAATATTTAAAAAAATCATTATAATTAAATATAAATAGTGCAATATTGTAGTTTTACATAATATCTTACCAATTGTTATGACAGTAATATAATATTGTCTATTGAAACTATATACTCTCAAAGTTATTGTATGTCAAAATAACTATAATAATATAAATTGTATATGTACATTGTATTGTAATAATTATGTTGTATACCCTGTCTTTGAGTAAGCTACACATATAACATAATATTCTAATTTTATCATAATAACATTTTATCATAATTATGTAATAATTTACATAGGTAAATTTGAAATATTTTCAGAAATTTATAATTTGTATATGTTATACCATCATTTCCAGAATATTGTATGTTATGGCCAATGCCCAACATTAGCCAATTTGCAAAATGACTGGCCATTTCTAGATTTGGCCAAAGCCTGAAATATATGAGAATTTATGACTATTTCAGGCTTTGGCTGGCCAATTTGCAATGTACCCAATAATCAATGGCCAATTTGAGAATTGTCCAAGAAAAAGTGGCCAAAGCTAGAAGTTTTGCAGAGCTAAGTAGTGGAGTGCATTCATGCAAATTTTGATCGTAAAGCATTATGGATTTATTTTTGGTAGATAGAAAAAAATAAAAATGAACTACCATATTTATGAACAATTCTGGCAAAGATGGTAAATTTTTAATATTTTATTATAATAAGTATAATATTTTTAGTATTTTAATATATCTATAATAATTATAGAGTTTTTATTTTTTATGACATGATTTTTCTAACTATATTTAGAGAGATTTTATTTTTACACACGTGTGTTTTCTGCAACTGAAGTCATTTTTTCTTTCATGTGATTTTTTTTAAAACTATTCACTAAACAGATTTCTTTCATATTTTTTCAACTGTAAATACATTTTTCTTTTGACATGATTTTTCTAACTATAAACAATATTACTATTGTTTTCTTTAATGTGTTTTTCAACTGGAAAGACATTTTTGCTTTCATTAATTTTTCAACTTAAATAAAACTACTTGAATATTGATTAGCTTTTCTCTTTGTTTTTGAAATAATTTTTTCTACTTTGATTAAACTAAAAAGATTTTCACAGTGGTAATAACATGAGTTAGAATTGGTATGATCAACTCCCATAACTGCATGATCAGCTCTGCAAAACTTCTAGCTTGGACCATTTTTTCTTGGACAGTTCTTGATTTGGCCATTGATTGTCGGACACATCACAAATTGGCTGGCCAAATCCTGAAATAGTCGTAAATTCTTGTATATTTTAGGCTTTGGTCAAATCTAGAAATAGCAGCCATTTTGTGAATTGGCTGTAAAAATATATTATATATATTTAATAAAGGCAATTGGGATATTTTTCATTCTAATACTCAAGTCTATATTGATGAATTAAAATATAAAAAAGTAATATTAGATTTATTAATCATATTACACAATTTATAATACAGGTTGTCCTTGACATATGACAAGGTTATGTTTTGATAATCCCATTGTAACTCGAAAATGACTAATAATAATAATAATTTTAAAAGTAATAATAGACAATGGAATACTGAATTCTTTAAGATGATATAATTGTTCAAATTTGATCCCGCATTTTCAAGGTTATAAAATAATCCAATATTGAACCCAGTCTCTAAGATGTAAAATCATCTGGAATTGAACCTGGATCCTCAAGGTAGTAAGTGATTGTTTACTATATTTTTAATAAAACAAAAAATATTTCTAACCAGTATGCTTTGAAAATAGCCAAATTTGGAATATTTTATGGGACATCTAAGATTGGAATATCACAAGTTGAATGATCATAAATTAGGACAATGTATATTCTTCAATATAATGCAAATTTTTTATATTGAAATATGCATTTGCAATCATTTTGAAATATTATATTTATATTGTATATGTTATTTATTGACACATATCACAAAGACATGTCAATAGAAATCATATTTTCATATTTCATATATATATCAGGATATCAATATTTACATCAAGTAAATATTGATATCTTGATAAGAAGTGTTATAGATACTAAGAAAGTTTAATCAGAAATTTTTAGAAATCCAACTTAAAGAAATAAGATTCATCACAGATTTTCTTGCATCTTTGTTATAGATCTTTTCCAGATATTCCATTTTGCTGGATCAACAGAAATTACATGTTAATAATTCATCAATACACTTTGATTCATTAATTACATCGTTCTCATATTTCTAAGGTGCCATGGATCATTAGAAACTTAACAAATATTAAATGCTAATTAAATTTAAAAAACTTTTTCAGTTTCTCTGATTTGTAATAAATAAAATCCTAGATGGATTACAACAATTGTTTCATTTTATATTCTAAAAAATTAAATGGATGGCTGCATGATAAAGCTGTGGCTTACCATCCTTGTTTTTATTATATTATATGAAATAATAGCTATGTATTTAATAATAATTTTAAATTATAGTTTGTGATATTAATTTATCTTTATTAAACATTTATTTTCCACAATGTTTTCTGTAATAAGTACAAATAAAATAATCAAGATATTTTTTATTTACTAAAACTACAGTACTAAAAAGTATTAAAAAGAAGCTTAACATCTCAAAATAAATTTTATAAGATTGTCATAAATATTCTGTATATTTAAATCATGATAAACAATTCATTATTACTCCTCTCAAAACAATATTGAAAGTGTTTATTTCACATACATTTATTTACAAATACAGGTAGGCTTCGATTAGTGTGAGTTCGAATAATGCGATATTCGATTAGTGCAACTTATAAAAATCACCGTTTTTCAGTTAGTGCGAGCAAATATTCGATTAATGTGAGTTGCATCGTTTTTCAGTTAGTGCGAGCAAATATTCGATTAATGCCAGTTGTAAGCATAGACCAGTGAGTTCGAATAATGCGATATTCAATTAGTGCGACTTATAAAAATGATACTGTTTTTCACTTCAATTAATGCGAGTTGTAATCATAGACCAGTCTTACTAACAAAGGTCCGTCCCCTTTTATGTCAATTAACAAATTAAATGTTAATTTTTGGTTAGTATATCCGGATGAAGAGCAATCCAAGAACAATCACTTGGCTTTGAAGGGATGAAACACCAGAAAGATGGGCTTTTTTGCTGTTAGCTATTTAATATTACTATTATTCAGCTTTGTTATCATATATATACAGTATAGTACAGAATTTTCACTTTTAAAAAGTATTGAAATGGATAAATGGAAGAATACTTTTGATGATAAAACAGAAACGAAAAAAAAAAAAGAGGTTAGTGATCACACTATAGCAAAAAATGAATGTGATTGAGCGACATAAAAGCGGCACTCAACTTCCACTTTTGATTTGCTATTTTGGTTTCGATTTGGCTGATGGTTTGATGATAATATAAGATGCAATTCCTGGTAAGTTATTAATTTAGATGATGAACAATGATGTAAAATATGAAAATAAATATTTCTTAAACAGTTAGTATTGTGGTTATTCATCGTGAGGTTGGCGAATGGCTGGAATTTCACAAAGCAAGAACCAATTACCATATTTTACATATAGTTAATACTTCGAATAGTGCGAGAAATTCGTGGGACACATTATTCGCACTAATTGAAGCCTATCTGTATGTATGAAAGTGGCTGTCTTTGGTGCTTCGGCTATCAGCTTATCTTAAACAGGTTTTAGTAGAATGTTACGACATTATATAAAGTTCAATTCCAAGTTGGGACAATTTTATTTTCAGATAAATATTAAAATTTCTGATTTAATTATTAAATAGAAAAAGATATCAACTGCCGTAACACTAATACAATAACGAATAAGAGCACTAATGGCAGTAGTGACTTTAACAAACTAATTTATTTCAAAGTATAAGACAGTGCTGTAGACTTACTATGGCACTGTCTGCTAAGGCATATGAAGATGACCTCCAAATAAAATGGGATGATGTGAAACTAGTTAGAAAAGTTGATAATACTAAACATAAGTTTTTAGCCGAAGCACTGGAGTTACATCCTATTAGTAAGCATAACATCACAATCAATGATAAGTAGATTTGTCGTCCGCATAGTGGTACGTCATAGAGAAACAAATTTGAAACAAAACCCACCTAACATCAGTCAATGTCGTACATAGCAGACAATAAAATCTTTTATTTTTATTTTATTTTTACAGATTTTATTTTGTATTATAATACTTATGTTTATATTACAATTCTGTCTATGTATCTAAAGTTTTCTACTTAGAATTGTGTAAGCACAGAACTTAATTTAACACGGCATATATAAAAATTTGAATTTTAAATTGTAAGAACATATATTCTATTTATTTTCTTTTGAGTTATTGTTTACACTGATGATGGTCTAGCTGTTAGACCGAAGGTACTGCGTTACTTTGAAATAAATGAAATATTGTTTTTTAAACAATAAATAATTATTTACTAAATAGTAATTCAGCATTTATGCTTCACATGTTTAATGTTGTATTTGTCAAGTGGCTAGTCTTAATTATTACTTATAGCATGATATTGTCAAAGCACAGAAAATATGAGATTTATATCAGAATTCTCAATTCCTCAATAGATAGAGAAAATGATTATAATATTGTAACTCATTCTATCCATGGAAGTAAAATATAACATTCAGTAAAAAATATTATTAAAGCAGTATTTCAGTCAAAGATCACTTTTAATAATTGTGAATTTCTTCTGAAAGTTAGTCTGATATTTTTCAAATTGAAATAAAAATCTGTTGCAAAAAACAAATTTTGCAGTGCAAAATTCTGCATGTCATGAAAAATTATGACTTTAATAATGACTAATAATGATCCAAATTTAGTAATATAAACTTTGCAATGATAATTTGAATTATAATTAATAATTACATTATAATGCTCAATCATAACTTCAATTTCAATAATTAATGATAATCAATAATTAAATTATAATTTTACCTATTTATCTAAAATAATAATTTGCCACCATACAGAATACAATCAGAGATTTTTTTTTGTCTTATGTCATACTACTTGAATACCAACACATTTTCAAATTTCCTTTTCAGATAATTTAATATTGATAATGTATTTATCAATCTAATTGGCAAATTAGATTGACTAGAGCAGAGATAGGAGAACCTTTTTAAGACTATATGCTAAAATTGACTAAATTTTTACAAAAAGTACCCAATCTTAATCATGTAAAATGATTTGCTTGATAAAAGCATAGGAAAAGATATAAAAGCCATTGATTCTTTAATATTCATTCATTAATAATTCATTGATTCTTTAATAAAGGTATTAAAATAAAGATCATCTTCACAAAATGTCTTGTGACTACTCATGCACAGATTTACCAGCAAGCAATGTTCTTGATGTATGATAGATATGTTTAGCCACTCTGACTAGTTTATGTATATGAATTAAGCATCAAAGTTAATATCTCCTTATGCATTGCTCTAAGACATATTTACAAAGGTAGACTAATGTTCCTGAGCAAAAATAGAGATTGCACATGATCATAATGTAAATGAGTTCTGGCATGATCTTCAAGAATTGTGTAGTAGCAATGTTTTGCTAAAAAATGATACAAGTATGTGATTACTAATCTCCATCTTAAAAGAAATGAATTTCATGAAGGCAATGCATTCTATATCATATTATATATCATTGAAACTTGGGTAAGTGCTTATCAAAGTGCTTTAAGGGCAAGCCAAATTAAAATGGTATTTCAATAAATGCCATTCAGGATCTCCATGTCTAAAGAACTTTTCTATGAACCCAATAGTTAAAGTGATACTGATTGTGTCCTCATTTATCCATATGGTGCCACATTGCACTCTGTCAATGCAATATAATAATAAATGTTTCCAGAATATCATAATGCTTCAGCTTTGAGACAAATTTACATTTCATCAGGAGCCCTCTGCATGTATGCTGCAGTATGACAATATACACTCCATATAGTACACTGATTCTGAATATTGTATTCCAAAACGATGTATTCTAATTGTTTTTATGTATAGCTGATGATGACTTATTGAAGTCAAAAGTACTTCTATAATAAAAATATCTTTTTCCACTTCGAATAAGGCTTATTTATAGATATACCATATAGTACATTTGATAATGTACATTGGCAAAGCATATGTGACTTTTTGGCAAAGTTGAAGAGAGGTATTAGAACTTCTTTTCTACTTTCCTAAGATGAATCTTTGTGACTTTTACATCTTTCTGAAGATGCTTCCCTTCCAAGGAAAGCAATTTTGTAGTGTGAAAGCAATAATAAAGAGAGTAGAATCCATTGCACTTCCATATTTGAAATTTCTTTTCTTGTAAAATGCTACAGAAATTGTTTTTCTTGTTTCAATGTTTCACTCTAAATAATTCATTTCAGATATTAATAAGACTTCCTCTGTTGACATCATCTAATGCCTCTTGACCATTTGGAAAAAGATTCCAGATGAACAGAGAATGGTGAAAGATTACATCGAAGGAATGTAAATACAGTAAAACCTGTCAAGTTGGACACCTTTCTATGTTGAACGACTTTTCCTGGAACCGGAAAAAGCCTATATTTTGCTATATGTCAAAACCTCTATATCCTGGACACCTCTCTATCTTGTATCTTGAACAACTGTTTGTAATAAGATGGACACTTTTTGATTATTAGTTGAAATAAAATCTTAAATTTTATTTAGGTTTAGAAGATTAACCAATGGGATTTGTTAAAGAAAAACTTATAACATTGATTAGTCATGCCTTGAGATGGTTGCTGATGACTTATAAATCCATGGTTTATTTATTACTGTAAAAAAACACTAAGCATTGAGAAAAATCAAACCAGAACTAGCCAAATTATAGCCAGAATATTTTATTGCAATAAAATAAAAAATATTTGGGCTATAATTGACTAGTTTTGATTTGATTTATATTTTGCTTTCTTTCTTTGAGAATTGTGTGCTGTTTCTTCTGTTACTGTGATTAAGTTTCTTTTAGAAATCTTAAAAAGCAGTAAAAGAAAATTAAATAAACTGTCATTAGACCAAAAGAAGCAAATTGTTGATTGTTTACTATTCTGGATGCAGTGAGATGATTTATGTTGCATGACAAGAGATTTCACAATTAACTATTCAGAAATGTTTTAAAAATGCTAGGTTCCTTATAGATTTCACTGAGGAAGGAATGCAAGAGGTCAATAACTTTGACCTAGGAGAAGAACTGAGTGCTCTTCTTGAGAACTATCATCATAAAATTTTAATTGAAGATTTTACAAATTTTGACAACAATCTTGTCCATCATGAATATGAAAATTGTACAGACAGTGATTAATTGAAAAGATTATATCTAGCTCAATTCATATAGAGACTTTGTTGGAAGAGGAACTGAATGATCATGAAACAGTTTTGGAATATGTAGAGTAATTTGAATGATAAGTATTTTCTAATAATAAACTAGAGATTGTTGAAACTCTATTTGGTATTAGAAAAAATAAAATTAAAAGTTGGATAAAGTGTAAATTAAATATAAAAAAGGCCAACTCTACATACAGACTTATTTTCAAATAAATAGTTATTACGTTGAAAGCACTGACAGACTGTAGACATTATGTATATTGACATTATTATTACATTATGTATATTTGACATTTTTGAGTTTCATTTAAAATAATAAAGATTTCCAATTTTAATTGAATAAAGGTTTGCATTGACATGAAAATTTTTATGAATTGAATAAAGGCTTGCATTGACATGAAAATTTAGTGTTTAGTATGTTTAAAAAAAAAATTTTATTTTATGAATCTCTCTATGTTGGACACCTCTCTAACTTGAAACACTTTTGAAGGAACCAAACGTATCCAACATAGAGAGGTTTCACTGTAGTATATTTGATTCTTTCAATGTAATCTTTCAAACATGTTGCTACAACATTTTTATAATTTTTCTCATATATATATTAAAGGTTTTAAAATTGCAATTCATAATAGACAGTGTTCATATTGTAAGTGATAGTTTACTATAATTATTTAACATTCTATATTATTAATGGTAAGAAAAAACAAAAAATATGTTCTTTTTTCTATTGACTCTGATAAAATCTTATTATATAAAAAAATAAAGAACAGAAATATTCCTACATAATTTACTTTATAAAATCAAGTATTATATTTTATATAATTAATAATAAATAGAGCTTATATTTATTCATATTTTTTATCATTCTGTATTATCAGAATTTTATTATTAACTAATGTTTGGTTCCATATTTGTAATTAGAACTTTACTAATTTTTTATATTTTTCTTCAAACTATGATATTTAAATTAAAAAATAATAATAATTATGAATGTATATCATTTTTATCAGCTAAAATGTTATTACAATGATTATCAAAATCTGTATAGTTGAAACAATATAAAATTACTGTCATTTGTACTTATGACAGTAATTAATAATAAATTCTGTGATTACTCAGTGCAATTCACATGAATTTGATGTCATGAATAATGGTCTGATTTCTGTGTTAAGTTTATCATGTTAAATGGAATATAATAATAATTGCATCCTATTCAATTAACTCTTTTTCATATTACATAACTATAATTAAATATACCCCTCGGAGGTATACATGCAAACTCTTTTTTGTACCTATAACGGCATTTAGTATGGTTTTTTTATTGTAGTTTATTTATAATACTGTTCATTCTAGCACTGATTAAAAGTGGAAAAATTTACACATAAAATTTAGTAGCGCTTTTGACTTTATTAAGTCCTCATCAGCTATACTTTCAAAGCGCTACTAAATTTTATGTGTAAATTTTTCCACTTTTAATCAGTGCTAGAATGAACAGTATTATAAATAAACTACAATAAAAAAACCATACTAAATGCCGTTATAGGTACAAAAAAGAGTTTGCATGTATACCTCCGAGGGGTATATTTAATTATAGTTATGTAATATGAAAAAGAGTTAATTGAATAGGATGCAATTATTATTATATTCCATTTAACATGATAAACTTAACACAGAAATCAGACCATTATTCATGACATCAAATTCATGTGAATTGCACTGAGTAATCACAGAATTTATTATTAATTACTGTCATAAGTACAAATGACAGTAATTTTATATTGTTTCAACTATACAGATTTTGATAATCATTGTAATAACATTTTAGCTGATAAAAATGATATACATTCATAATTATTATTATTTTTTAATTTAAATATCATAGTTTGAAGAAAAATATAAAAAATTAGTAAAGTTCTAATTACAAATATGGAACCAAACATTAGTTAATAATAAAATTCTGATAATACAGAATGATAAAAAATATGAATAAATATAAGCTCTATTTATTATTAATTATATAAAATATAATACTTGATTTTATAAAGTAAATTATGTAGGAATATTTCTGTTCTTTATTTTTTTATATAATAAGATTTTATCAGAGTCAATAGAAAAAAGAACATATTTTTTGTTTTTTCTTACCATTAATAATATAGAATGTTAAATAATTATAGTAAACTATCACTTACAATATGAACACTGTCTATTATGAATTGCAATTTTAAAACCTTTAATATATATATGAGAAAAATTATAAAAATGTTGTAGCAACATGTTTGAAAGATTACATTGAAAGAATCAAATATACTACAGTGAAACCTCTCTATGTTGGACACGTTTGGTTCCTTCAAAATGTGTTCAACTTAGAGAGGTGTCCAACATACAGAGATTCATAAAATCAAATTTTTTTCTAAACATACTAAACACTAAATTTTCATGTCAATGCAAACCTTTATTCAATTCAAATTGGAAACCTTTATTATTTTAAATGAAACTCAAAAATGTCAAATATACATAATGTAATAATAATGTCAATATACATAATGTCTACAGTCTGTCAGTGCTTTCAACGTAATAACTATTTATTTGAAAATAAGTCTGTATGTAGAGTTGGCCTTTTTTATATTTAATTTACACTTTATCCAACTTTTAATTTTATTTTTTCTAATACCAAATAGAGTTTCAACAATCTCTAGTTTATTATTAGAAAATACTTATCATTCAAATTACTCTACATATTCCAAAACTGTTTCATGATCATTCAGTTCCTCTTCCAACAAAGTCTCTATATGAATTGAGCTAGATATAATCTTTTCAATTAATCACTGTCTGTACAATTTTCATATTCATGATGGACAAGATTGTTGTCAAAATTTGTAAAATCTTCAATTAAAATTTTATGATGATAGTTCTCAAGAAGAGCACTCAGTTCTTCTCCTAGGTCAAAGTTATTGACCTCTTGCATTCCTTCCTCAGTGAAATCTATAAGGAACCTAGCATTTTTAAAACATTTCTGAATAGTTAATTGTGAAATCTCTTGTCATGCAACATAAATCATCTCACTGCATCCAGAATAGTAAACAATCAACAATTTGCTTCTTTTGGTCTAATGACAGTTTATTTAATTTTCTTTTACTGCTTTTTAAGATTTCTAAAAGAAACTTAATCACAGTAACAGAAGAAACAGCACACAATTCTCAAAGAAAGAAAGCAAAATATAAATCAAATCAAAACTAGTCAATTATAGCCCAAATATTTTTTATTTTATTGCAATAAAATATTCTGGCTATAATTTGGCTAGTTCTGGTTTGATTTTTCTCAATGCTTAGTGTTTTTATTTATGTACGTATGACATCACACGACATATTGCAGATGTTTTCCATTGAAATTATTTAAAACAAAATAGAAAGAATAAGTTTATTTTTAAAATTTTTAGGGTATCAATACAATTGTCCACAGCAAGTTTTAGGTTTATTTTTTCCCTATAACAATTTATGTAATAAATTTTATAAAATTTATCACTATAGCTTAACTTATTACAGAAATTTCAATAAACATGGTTTGAAAACATTACATTAACTTCAAACACTAATATTACCAAAATAATAAAAAAATGGAGGGGTATCAATACTTTTGTCCACCACTATAACACACTGCAGTAACGATGAACTTAAAACTGTGGAATTTAATAAAATAATACAACAAGCACAAATACATGGATATAAAAAATCCTTTATCCAACGCATTTACAACAATATACAACATCATGTGACAAACACGAGTAGGTGTGCTACTACTGACAATGATACACATCCGCCAGCCCAAGAAATGAGTACAACTTATATAAGACCGGTAAACTATGATTATGCCTTAGAACCGATCAGAAAGGTTTTGAATAAGTACAACAAAAAACTTCCATATACAAGAACTACAACTTACGATATGATTAAAAATAATAAACCATTTCTACAACCGGAAATGAAAGCTGGTGTTTATATCATTCCGCTGTATAACAATGATACAAATAGACAAGAAGTTTACATAGGAAGTACTGTACGATCACTTAAAATTAGGCTTTTAGAACACAAAAAAGATATAGAAAAAGGAGAGTTTAAAACAGCGCTTGTGAAAGCTTTTTATAGTAATAACATTAACATCCACTGGAATCAAGCTAAAATAGTGAGGACTGTAAGAAACATAGAAGAAATTAAATTGGCGGAAACGTTAGAGATTATAAAATACTCTAAAAAGATACTCGTAATAAATGAGAATACTCCAGAGATAATTCCAGCACCGTGCTTTTCCAGTGCCCAACAATAATAATTTAAGAGACAATTAAAATACTTATTTATATAATTAGGCCTATATATACGAATTGACTATAAACTAATTTATATAATACACTGTACAATATTTTCTATATATTTTTAATGTTTATTTTCCATATATATATTGTAACTTTAAATTTTTTGAAAATGTATTCTTATGATTATTCTTATTTGAAAAAACAACCGCTGATGATGGCTTCGTTAAGCCGAAAGTTCTACGGAAATAAAAAAATTTAATTTTTTGTTTTACGTGTTTGAGCTGTCAGATTATTCAATTAATTATATTGTAATTTTTGTTTGTATTTTTAATATATATTATTGATTATGTGAAAATAATTCATTAAAGATTTAAACTAGTTTTAAATGATATAATTAGCAAATTTAATCAATTTTCCATTTATCTAATATATTACTGTATTGTGAAGAACAACTACTTTTGTCAGTAATCCAATGAAATAAAATTATGAGAAAAATTTTAAAAGCTAAATGATATTTTAAATACATTAGTTTTACAAAATGATTGTTTTATTAATTTTTCAAAATATTTTATATTATTTTAAAATGATAATTTAAAGTAAATATTAACATCTTTTAGGACTGTGGAAATTTTCCAATTTTCAATCCTCCTCATGACTGGAAATCAAAAGAAGAATTAAAACTTTTAGAAAATATTGAACAATTTGGATTTGGAAACTGGTATGCAAAAACTTTATCATATTCAATATATATTACAAAGCATAAATAACATACATAACATTCTCTGAAATCAATCATCTTTTAATTAATAAAATGAAATTTTGAATATTATTATTATTATTATTATTATTCATAGACGCGTCGCACT
>AYEL01064090.1:0-12265 GCA_000484575.1 Olivierus martensii
TTTCTTACTAACATCTTGCCATCTTAACCTCTCTTTTTACTAACGTTATCCTAGCTCCCTTTCACTTACATTGTAGGTTTAGGTACTTGCTTTAGTCATCATATAGGTCTTGTTTAATAGGTACTTTGCACTTTATTTTTTTTTTCTTACTCACTTCCCCTATTTCAGCTCCATTAGTACTCTTTTTGAGTGGAGAGGGGCATTCTCTTCAGCCACCAAGCTTACAAAAAAAAAAAAAAACTATAAATATTTCATATGCACAATTTTATGAAAAACATTCTAATTGTGACAATGAAATGCAATCCAACTTTCTTATAAATTTTTAGTCTTAACAACTATAAGGTTTCTAAGAAAATCTTCAAGTTTGATAAGAAAAACTTAATTCAAAGCTATCTAATACATTAAAAAAAGTTAGATAAGGAGTTGATTGAAATTATAGAAAGATCAATTTATAAATAAGAATGTGATTAATGAGTAACAGAGCAATTTGCTTCTAAAGCTTTGGTTTATACTCTGCAAAAAAATCATAGATAGCTTATGTTATTTAATGTGCATAAATTTAACTTTTTTATTTTTGTATATTATTATATTTCTATAATATATAAACACAACATAATATGTTTTTTATGTTGATTTATTCTTCTCTAGTATGAATAATGTTTATTTTTTGTCTAAAAATATTTGTTATAATGTAATTCAGTCTCATGTTCTAGCCATAATGTGTGACTATTTTAAATTTATAAAATTTAGAATGAAAGTTTTGTTCTTTTTTGTATTATTATTTATATTTTCTTGTAAGCTGATGATGGTTGTAACAACCAATGAAAAATGTTTCTTGAATTAAAAACTTTTACTTTATACTGTTATATAGTGCTTGTTTACTTCTCTATGCATTAAGTTATCAGCAAAATTAATCTTGAGATGCTGTATAAATTGTGTTGCTAGAAATTTGATTTTTTTTTTGAAATTTTTATCTGTAATTCTGGAATAGCCAATTCTTAGAAAATGCCTAATAGACATCATTTAGTTGATTCTTTTTGATAGTAGGCTATTGGCTAATTGGGTGTTGATTGAATCAAGCTGGTACAAGCAGGAAGTTGAATATCAAGATTATGGAAACAGTTTCAGAATACATAGACATTGCTGGAATGTTTATTGAAGGATATCTTTGTGCCACAAAACCTCAAGATGACTGTTACTGGAAATAACTGCTAGAAGTATGCTTATTCTTAATTTGTAAATAATAAATACAAAAAATAGTTATTGGAAAAAATTTTCTTTTTACTAAATTAGAAAATAAAAAGTTTTAAGAAAAATAGGCAATAATCAAATTGGAATAATTCATAAACCAAAAGAGATAATATTACATGATACAATATTGCTTCAGTAATATGATTCTTAAGATTAACAAACAATATACAAAACATAAATAAATCAAGTAACATGAATTTTTAAATACTTTAAACCTGCTTTAAACCAACATGTTCAGACTTATAGTTTAAAAATGCAATAAATATTTATGCTCTATATTTCAAAAAAAAATTTTTTTATGTCAGTACATCAATTTTTTATATTAGTTCAGATTTACAGAAGTCGATATATGTAAATAAGAAAATATTTTTATTTCAGAAATAGAAAAACATTATACAGATTTATATATACTTGGCTCAATTGGTAAAGGTAAGATTTTATTATTAATTCATGTAACTCAACTTTTATATTAAAAACAAAGTTTTTCATAATTATATTTCTTTAAAGCAACTTGGGAAATAGAACGAAAACATCACATTAATGATCATACTGTAGTTGAAGGAGGTAAGACTGTGATTGGTTTTTTTTTTAATTTTAATTAGATTTACAAATTAATTTACAATATAATTTTGTTTCATAAATTTTTATTATGATGTTTATTGTTTGTTGTGTAACAAAATAAATTAAAATATAAATCCTACATATTGATATTGAATCTAAGCCAAAATTACCAAAGTTGAATTTATAGCAATAAAACTCCCAATATAATAGATTTATCTCAAGTAATGCATTACATATATTTCTTATGTATAAAATAAAATTTTTTCTTTAATATTGTAAAAGGTTCTTGTAAATTTAATCTGAATACGGTTGCAGGGCATGTGGCCTGCTGCTGTAATGAATGCAGCCCAATGTAAAATTGTAAACTTTCTTAAAACATTGAGATTTTTTTATGTAGACCTATTTATTTTTTGAAATTTGCCATATCATCAAATATCTCACTAATAAAGAAAAAGAAATTTGTTTCATTTTTATGCTAAAAATATATAAAAAAATAATGAAGTTTTTATTATTTAAATACCTATCTACATTCTCCTATTTCGATTTTCTAAAATATTTCTTATTTCTGTGATTAAAACTTCTTGACCTGCTCAATGATTTAAAAAAAAATTTCTGAACGAAAAGAAGTCAAAGATTATTATGCTACGATATTTTTGCTTATTTGCCATAGTGGATATTATATATTGTACATTATTTACTAACTTTTTTGCTTAATCACTATCATCAGAATTAGTATATTTTATGTGCAGCCTGAGACAATTTTTTTCTAGAAGTATGCTTATTCTTAATTTGTTTTTGTATTTGCTGAAACCACTGGATGGGAGACTTTCAACATGAATTGTAATTTATGATAGTTATTACATATTTAGCTTTTTGAAACAAAAGTCAATTAGGACATGGCTCTCTGGATAGTTGTACTGCTGTATTTTTGGTCAATGTACAATATTTTATTTGTATGTGCTTGATCAGAAAGCTTAATGTAATAAGCATTTATGCCAGGAGACTAGCATCTTGATCTTCTTGCCCCAATTTAGAAAAGGATATACTTGAACTGATTTTGTCAACATATCACTTGGAATAATATATAAAGTTGTTTTTACATAAAATCTAGATTCAATCTACATTCTGATTCCAGATAAAATTTTATATGGAGAGAACATGGCATAAAATATTAGCTATAAAACATCAGAGCAAATGATCATTTTAGAGGTAGAGGTCTATTGATGTAGGTAGGGAACACTATCAATGGCTGCACAGATCTTCATATCTTTGACAGAAGTACTTTGAATGGATGACAAGTGGTATAATGAAATATCTTTGTTTTAATTATTTATATTTATTTCTTTTGTTCAGTTGGCAACACGAGTTATTGGCTGCCCTGTTCTTTGGTTTTGGTTTTGATTTTGATTTGTAATAAAACGTTCATTTACTCTCTGACGTTTTTATTAATTTGTATCAATCCATAAATGTGGGAAGACTTCGACGTTACCACATAAAGTCGACAGGATACTGTGTAGTGTGTTTTCAGTTAAAAATGAGAGTGTAGGCTCTGATTGTCAAGATTCGACGAGAAGTCAGTTCATCATCTTAAAGATATGGCGTTATTTTAGTTTTAACAACTTTTATTTACTGTTGTAAGATGCCTAAACTTAATAAGGAAAGAAAATCACAAATTATTAAGTCAGATGAAGATATAGTGCAATCTTTGAGAGATGCTGAATCTGATCTCAAGATTTCGAACAGGAAACTGAATGTGCCTGTTTTCGACGGAGGTGAGTTGTCATTTGATAAATGGTGTAAATTAGTTTCTATGCAGATAAATCTGCTTGGCTTTACGAATGAAGAAGTAATCTCTAGTCTTCATCCCTACTCAAGGGTAAACTGTTAGAACTTTATTTAGAACATTGTCTTGAGCTCAATAATTGGCATGATATTGAAAGAGGATTACAGGAGTTTTTTTTCCAGAAAAGAATGAGAGTTTTCTAAAATTATCGCAGGTGAAATACGAACTAAGCCAGTCTGTTGATGACTACTTTAGACAAAAACTGTCATTATCGGGAAGAATAGGTCTGAATGAAGCTTCAATTATACAATCACTAAATTTGGGTCTTCCTGATCGGTTCCAAAATAGAACAGACTTGAGATGGGCAGAATATACTCGGGAATGGCTAGAAATTGCTAGAATTATTTTTTCCTCGAAGAAAAGTCAGAAAAAGTCAGGGGACACATATCAGAATATGGTGTCCAAAAGTTCTCAGATAAACCCTGTGCATGAGAAGCCTAAGGGAGCACAATTATCTTTAGGGCAAGAGGACAAGAATGTTCCAAGAAATCAATGTATAATATGCCAGAAGAAGCTTCGTCAGCCTTTTAACTACCATTTTCGCAAGGACTGTTCGGTATGTGATGATACCTCAACAGTTCATTCCAAGGGTTCCCTTCCAGATGAGAGTGGAAAATCACCCTCCTTAGGAATTTGCTGTCGATGTCTTTGGTGAAGGCCCTTACATCCAAGATGTGTGGCAATAACTCCTTTTCAGGACTCCATGTTGTCGAAAGTGTCGTCACCTTGTAATGAACTCAGGAATGAAGTACTTTAAGTTGAAGCATATGTAGATGGTAAACTTTCTCCACTTATTTTAGATATGGGTTCAGGTATTTCTTTGATGCCCTCTGGTTTAGTTGGAACCAACAAAATTGTTCGGGTTAAGTGTTTAAATGTGTACACCAGGGATGGGCAATTATTTTTTTCCGAGGGCCAGATAAACAATCTTCAGGTTGAAGCGGGCCATATAAAAATTGAAAAGTACCTGAGGGCGAATTTAACCTTACGGCACTGTAATTATATATTTATTATTATTATTATGTATTTATGTAATGAAATTATTGGTGATAACATTAGGTAATCTATTAGTGATCTAAAAGCTTCCATAGTTTAAATTTTTAGAAAAGGTTTGGCCAAATGAAAATATTTTGCTATATTTTATAGGACAAACATTTTCAATACTGTGTTTATAAATAAAAAAACCGATTCAGAAAATATTATTATATTTATTGCAAAGTATGATTATTTTTATGATTTTAATGAATTTTTTCTTTTAGATAAATTTGCAAAATGGGGAATTTAAGTAGAGTTAGTGTTTAGTATAAACTAAAGTGAGGTGAATTTTTTCATAAAAATTAAAAAAATAAACAAAAAGAACTAACTTCATTCTTTTCTCCAATCTCTGAATAATTGTAATGTTTACCATCATTAGCTGAGTGATGATAAAAATTAAAATTTGACTAATCCTATTTGAGATTTTTACATATTCATTGTTTTTATATTAATCTGCAATGAGATACAGAAAATTGATAAAGATAATTGTTTACAATAGTAGAAAAATTTATTGCATCGCTCTATAAATTTGTCCCACTATTCTACATTTAGAAATTTAGGAATTTGGAATTTTTTATGAATTTAGAAATACATGTGAATTATTGAATCAGAACCATAAACTAAGTAAATATTAGACAAACTAGATAAAAATTAGGTAAATATTAGGGATGTATTTCTTTTATTTTTCTGATTGCAAAACCATCTAATTAGCTTACTTGGATCCATTTTTCAAATTATTAAAATATTGTTTGAAGCAACAGGCCATTGATTCAGTTGTAATTCATTAATGCATATCCAGTTGTGATATATTAAATATTTTTGTTATTTGCATTGCTTGCTATTGTTGAACATTGCCAATACTGTAATATTTCCACATATGATGGTTGGATATGCTACTTATGAAGTGATGATGCAATAATTTTTTCAAATTATTGCCATTAATTGTTTTTGAAATGCAAATATCTGATAATATGAGCAAATATAGAACATAATACAGAATAATATAGATAGGACATAATATAGAATATTAATTTATAAAATAATAGAAATTAGTTATCATATATTATTTATTAATTTTGTATGTTATATTATTGGTATAATATCATTTCATATAGCATTTACTTACTTTCAGTTATGATCAGTGCTTGAAATAATTTTGAAAATCCAGTAGCCAAAAAAATTCTGATCGCCAACCCCTTCTCCTTCCCCCCAAAAAACAAAACAACACTTGCATAAATTTACCAGCAAATACATTTTTCACAACACGATCGGGGAAGTACCACATGTTATGCGAGTTGTGCATTTCACAATGACCGTGTCGAAAGTATCACGTCACATATAGATTCAAACGTTAATTTCAGGCAGCGAAATAAATACCCATCATTTCAATAAACAGATACTAGACTATTCGCTGAAATATTTCAGAAGTTCACAAAATTCTCCACAACCACATGTAATCAGCACAAAACAATGCAAACAGCAAATGATCTTCTTTTTTCTCCTTCTTTTATTTTTCTGAAAATTCTTGAAATCAATTGAAGCACAAATGTAGGAGATTAAAAAGTAATTTATTTAGAAAATGTTTTTGGCTATTTGATAACTTTCTGAAAATTACCTGCATTAATAAGTGACAATCAAAATGCACCTTGCAAATCTCACTGGGGTATGACAGTATTAAAAATTCCAGCAGAATTTCCACCCCCTTTTATCTTACCCTCTAATTAAAGGTTCCTGAGTTCATTGGTGAAGGTCCCATGAGGAACAAAAGCCCTGTTCTCAAGTTATGGGGCTCCAAAGTTGGTGTTTGAAACCATGTTTCTTTAAGATTTTCTGCAAAACTTTTATAGATAATCGGATATTTTTAATGATTTTAGATGTATCTTATCATTCTGAATCAAATGCAATCAGTTTAAATAAGCTACGACTTATTTTTACAAAGTTATGTAATTTTTTTGCTTACAACAATATATCCGTTCCAAAGCTTGATAGAATTTCAAATATTTAAATTTTTTATTGTTTGTATGTAAAACATCCTATTAATATATTACATTCTGTTCATTTTTCACACTGAATAATATCAAATATAGAACTAATTATATTACATTCGTTCATTTTTTCACACTGAATAATAATAAATCAAATATAGAACTTTGAATCATCTTTGTCGGTCAGTCGAAAGGATCAAATATGAACAGTATATATCCTTCGTTAAACTTCAAGTAAAATATATATAAAATGCCAAATCGTTAAAAGCATTATCCAAGTAGATTTTACTTTTCCTAATAAGATATTCTGGATTTAAACTATTTTAGCTTTATTTTAATCAAATAACAGAATGCAGTACTCCATAAGTAAAAGCAGTTTTCTTTCAAACAAATCTCAAGTCCACACAACACGTGTTCATTTTTCACATTTCATTGGTTCATAGGCTTTTTGTCATGAATTGTCTTAATGAATTCTCCAGTTAACATCTAGGACTTTACATCATGAAATTGTCTTAATTAATGTATTGTCTAGTTAACATCTAGGACCTTTTCTTTATCTGCATAGAATAACCCAGTTTTTCAATGATATGCTTGAGTTTTATTCAACGATATATATCAATGGTTTTAATAAGAAAGTCTGCAAGGTCTCTGCCAAGTCTCCTGATGACTTCAAAACTGGTTGAGCTATATGATTGGTCAATCACCAAATGAGGCAACCTTTATTTTCACCCATCAGCTATTACCATTTATCTAAAACGAATTATTTTTTAGCCCACAGATTAGCCATATAAACCTAACCTGTAGGTTTAGCCCTCTCAAAGTGGCTCCCTCTTTCATGAACTAGAGGTACTACAGAATTTTTCCTGTCAGAGTCGGACTATACAGAAAAAATCATGAAAATAAATTGTGGAGAGTCAAGCATTTTCGAGGTTATCTCATCACACTCGCCAGCTGCAATTTCTTTATTCGCCAATGGCGAGCTGGCAACCGTTATTTCAAGCCCTGGTTATGATGCAGTATTATATCATAACTGAATTGCATTATCACAAAAGTAAAGCTTACTACAAACAGTTTTGAATAACATTCTGAAAGTGTAATATATTTTTAAAAATGAATTTGAATTCATCTCTTGCATATCTCTGAGATATATACAGGAATATCTTGCACAGTACAGCTAATTTATTCTAAAAATTTACCATATTAATTGAATTTGTACTGATTAGAGAATATACTCTATTGGAAAAATGACATTTTATTTCTACAGAGACTCTTTCCATCTTTAATATTATTTGAAGTTTCGAAAACTTAATGTTGCAAAATTTGTTAACATAAGTCAAAACCAAAAGTTTTTAATAAACATTTTCAGAGAAAATTCTTGATTGCATCCTGAAATGACTGATTAATTTTCTCCATTTAAAAAATAATTTAAACTGATGAATAAAAATACTTTATGTAGAACTAAAGGTACAAAAGTCTTTATAGCAGTGAGGCTGAACTGTTAATCTCACTAGCAATAA
Source organism: Olivierus martensii (assembly GCA_000484575.1). Lineage (NCBI taxonomy): Eukaryota > Metazoa > Arthropoda > Arachnida > Scorpiones > Buthidae > Olivierus > Olivierus martensii. The sequence goes on from AYEL01064090.1 coordinate 8,193, forward strand.
ATATAAGAGTTGCCAAATACTTTTATATACATTTACAATACTGCATGTATACATATATGTGCATACATATATAGATACATGCAGTATATAGTAGATGGTATTGTATATATATTTTATGTGTATGTATTTATTAAAATAAATAATATTTTTATAGTTAAATAATTAAATAACAATAAAACTAAAATTATAGTAATAATTAAATTCCAAAAATGAGTAGTATCATCATTACAGCTCATTGTCTGCAAGATAGTTGTACTATATAATAGAATATTTATAAATTTTTAAGATACAATTTTTATGAAATTCTCATATAATAGATGGGCACTAGTAAACATACTGCTGCATTATAATGAATCATTCCACTCTAATTAAAGCTGTATGAGCAAATTATAAACTGCACTATAGCAAATCCCATACTAAATGAAACTGCACTATATGAATTATTTCTGTACATATTGAATTTGTATAAATTGTTTGGTTAGCTGTATAAATATTTTTAATTATTATTTCAAAGAAATATTTATTCTTTAACTGTGACATAGTAAAAATTTTGGTGTGTATATATTCTCTTAGATCATATTGATAAAAATCATAAACAATAAATATTTTTATAAAAATCAAAGTAAAATGTTGGGAATGATCATCCTATATTCAAAATAATATGTACTTTCGCTGAAAGAAGAATAAAAAAAATGCAAATGAATTCTTAAAAAACATGGGTAATCAATAAGTTTATAATGAAAATATCTTTCCACCTATCTATACAGATAAAAGTCATTAGTTTTCAATTGTTATCATTCTTAAGTAGAATATAATCTATGAATAAAATACAATATCTTGCAAATAAATAGTTTTTCAAATGTTAAATTGTTTTAATTGGTATTCCATAAATAACTTATACCCTGCAGTGAGGCTGTAGAGGATATATCTCATTAAAAACATTATCAAAAATAAAGAAATTTTTATCTTGCTTAAGTGCTGTTTTGTTTGAGTTGTTTTTCTGGAAAGAATAAGCAGATATATGGATATAGTTAAATTATGCCATATTAAGATTCAATCATTATTAATTGAGCCTCTCACTTGCCAAATCGATTAACTCCACAAAACGAAAAGTAGAGAAAAATGATAATAAAGTAATATACATTGTTTTTTAAAATTTCCTTTAAAATATAAATTCAAATAACATTGTAGAATGTATTATTATAGATGTAGCTTTTATCTAACGACATATAAAATGCATAAGATAGTATATCCTTGAAGTAATCGTTATTTTTATTATAGTTTTTATCTAACAACATATAAAATGCATAAGATAGTATATCCTTGAAGTAATCGTTATTTTTATTACAATTTTTGTGTGACTGATCGAGTTAATCGATTTGGCAAGTGAAAAAAAATAATAATACCATGGAATTCAGTCTTCAAAATATTTTTTAAAATAAGTTAATACAGTATATATTTCAAATATTAAACAAAATTTTGGTTTCTAGACAATGTCAGAGCATTGCGAGAACAAAGTCAAATGCAGAGAGTTAAGGTTGGTTCCCACTATCCGCCGCGGAAAGCGGAACGGTCAAACTAGAACGAGGTCGAACGCAAAAAGTTAAGGTTGGTTCCCACTATCCGCCGCGGAAAGCGGAACGGTCAAAATCCATCGCAGATAAACGCGGAGGCCACAATCGCGATAAGCTTCGCTTTCCCCAAGATTCTTAGTGCCGTCCCCATAATTCATTATAAGCTTTACTTTCCCCAAGATTCTTAGTGCTGTCCCCGTAATTCATTTCATGTAAAACAGAGTGAACACTAATCAACAAAAGGCTCACGCTGTTTACAAAATGAATCTATTAGCTGCAGTAAATGAAACTGAAACAAAATTGAGGAAGAGAAAATGTTGGATCGAAAATATTTATGAGAAGAAATACGAACAATATTTCTATGCAATTTTGATTAAAGTGATGAGATTTAATGACAGAGAATCCCACCATCTTGACTCTCAAGGTTTCCAACCATTCAATGTCACAAAATGCATGGATTTCATTGGTGAATATTATCTCAAAGGATTTTACTGTCGTGAAAAAGTTGAATCCATCTAGATGGATTCAACTTTTCCGCGACTACTACTGGACAGTAGCATTTTTACTCTGCAGTATGACATCAAAACTGCACTGCTTTATCTACAACACGTAACACGCGGGTATTTTGCCACAGTTCCATGCTAGTGGGAACCAACTTTTAGTCGCAGTCATCGAGTTATGGTCCCAGTAGAGTCTCCATATGGTTTGCCTTATTTTTGATTTTAATCATCTTTTACTTTGTTTAATATAATAAATTATTTATTTTACAAAGTCGTTATTCTATTAATATCTACATATAACAGTAACCGATTAATTATTTTTTATGACAAAATGAACAGCTTGCCGTTATTATCTAATAAATGCTATTGTATTAAAAAATTACTTAACTAAATTCTTATTGTTGTATCCTAGATGACTAAAGAAAGATCTTGACTAAAACCAAAAAATTTATTCAATAAAAACTGGTTAGCCAAACTTTCATGTAGGCGATATCACACCTTTCTTACACGTCTCTCAATTGACCCTTCCAATTTAGTGATTTTAAAAGATGCAAAAATATATTTCTAACTTTGAAAGATAAATTCAAAAAATGTATTAGGCATAATACGACACTTATAAATGCTTGAATTGTATTATTGCAACAATTTACATTAGAATATGGAGTTAATCAAATTGGCTTCTGAAATAAATTATTTATTATTCACTGGCCAAAAAAAATTTTGTCATTTAGTGGTGTTAAGCCTAACTATTAGAAAAATAAAAATTTTGTGTCATTTAGTGGTTAAGCCTAACTATTAAGAAAATTTATTTTTATTATAAATAGTTAATAGTCAATGAATTGTATTGACACTAAAATTTAAAAAAATTCAAAAAGTAGAGTTAATCGATTTGGTTTGGGAATGGCTCAATTGTCAATTAAATGTATGGAAAAAATTTGTATCATAATTTGTTTAATCTTACAGGTCCACTCTCTCCTAGTTTAAGCATTCCTCTTCCTCCATTAGAATTAACTCCAGAAGAACAACAAGAATTAGGATATCTTCCAAATAGAGATGATTTTGAAAAGGTTTGAAGTCAAATACTATATTTTCACTTATTTTATTTTACTTTATATATTTTGATAAAAATAAATTTTAAATAAAAATTTAAAATTACAGGAATATGATAATGAAGCAGAAACATTAACATCTAATTTAGTAATCAATAATGATGATGAAGAAATTGACACAGGTAAAAAAGTTTCATTAGAAATGAAATTATTTTAATTTATCATAGATTATAACTTTAAATTTTTTTAAAGTTTCTAAAGGAATTGTAAATGCCAATGTAAAATATATGCCATATATAATTTACTTAAAAATGATAAAAATATTATATGTGGATATCCTGATTTGCACTATTCGAGTTGTGCAATTCCACATTTATGTAATTTTCCAAAAAATAAATGTTAATAAAGAATAATAAAATTTTAAACATGAAAACAGTGATTTTTAAAATGGTTCAAAGGTGTTATAGCCGTAAAGCTTTTGTTTCTCTACTAGTTAATGTAACTCTGTTGATTCTCCTCCAAAAGTTTTAACACTATTTTAAGTCCTTAACATTATTACAAGTATTACAACCTCTCAGTTAATGAATTTTCAATTATAAACAACTAACATACAGGGGATAAACCATTTTACAAATTAATAATGAACAAGCCAAACTTCCCCTGGCGGATAAAGTTTTAAGTTATATTTTTAGAATAATAATTATTTTTTGAATTACAGCTACGGTGCCACCATCTATTGAATTAATGATTAAATAATTTTATAATTACGTACTAGGGTGGCGCCATCTAGTAATTAATGATTAAACTATAATTTTATAAATTTATTTTCCCGAAATAAAATTTTCGCACCGCACCGGAATCGAACCGGGATCTCTGGGTCAACGCCCCAGCGCCTTAACCAGTTAGACCACGGTGACATGGCGGAAATTCCATTTCGGGAAGCTTAAGTA
>AYEL01064092.1:0-95898 GCA_000484575.1 Olivierus martensii
ATTCCAAACGATCTATATATCGATATGTATTCGCGTATTTTGTTTGACGTCCAGATGTGAGCCGCCATCTTGGTTGTGCGCTAGCAGAAAGAAGAAATATCTACTACCGCCCGATGTCAGCGTAAAGCGGACAGCGCACGATCTGTCTGCGCAGATTCATGTTTTCACAAGTCAAAGTGCGCTAAACGCCACGCACTGTAAGTCGCGCACAGCGCATTCAGTGGAAACATAAGTGGAAACAGGCCTTTACAGTTGAATATTCTTTCTTTCTTCCTTAAATAATAGCAGAAAAGTGCTTTTTCAAACTTCCACGGGAAAAAAAGTAACTACTATTTCTAACTCATCAGCAAACATGTCATTTCTAGTGTCATTTCATGTTTTGACCAGCGCCATCTGGAAAATAGAGATGACGACATCTAGTGTAATGATTCAGCATGACTGCCGTTACAAAATTAAAATATTTAATAAATTCTTACAGTGAAAAATTACAGCATCGATGGTACCAATGAAATACATCGATTGTTATAATTGTCGATGGTTTGATGCATCAACATGAAAATCCATCGATTAATAATCGACAATCGATGCCATCGCACGGCCCTATTAGGGAGCTACTTTCCTACTCCATGAAGAGACACTGTACTAAATAATTATTTCGCTGAAAACTTTTGTGGTATCTCTAAGTTAGAATATTAAAAGCAAATTTTTGTATGCAATTTTCACTTTTGGGAGAGGACTAATAGAATAAGTCAAGTCCTTTGTTTGAAAAATGCATTCAAATAAGATTACTGTTTGATTAAATCTCTGTCACTTTGCCATCTAACGGACATTTGCAATAACCAAAAATTATTGCAAATGTCCGTTATTAAATGTTCTGCAGGTAACCTTCCAAAAATTGATTTTGGAAAGATTACCTGCAGATTTAGACCTTTGATCCAAATCTGCAGGTAACCTTTTCAAAATCAACTTATCACAATTTCGAATTAACATAATTTCTAATAATGCAGATTTTAGACTATTGGGGGATTTAATTAGTTTTGAATTAAAAGTTAGAGAAAATGGCATCTCTTCTGGCCTGTTTGATAGATTTCTGCAACTTGCCAGATAGATGATAAATTTCGACATTTTTCCAAATCGCATGTCTATGAAAAATTTCTCAGAATTTCTGAGAACTGAAATATTTTCTTCAAATGGTATCTCCGAAAAAAACGTAAATGCAAAGCACATAAAAGGGAAAACTAAATTTATAGCGTTTTACTGGAATAAACAGGTCACAACTTAGAAAAGGAATTTTCGAAAAGAAAAAATTTCGCATAATTTTTCATCTTGATTTTCATTGAAGGATATAGTCTCTAGGAAATGTCATAGAAATTTTAATGAAAATTATCATTTCGAGTCTCCAGAGAATTATTATTCAAATTACAGGTTAAAAAATAAAAATAAGCAAATCAAAAATAGGAAAATAAATCTCATAGTGGAAAAATCAGAAGAATCTCTATAATGATCTTCAAAAGCTAAGGCGCAAATCCAGTATTACAATTACAAAATCACTGAATAATTTTAATTGATCAGTGCTTGAGGATCGTACAAATTTTATCAGAAATAGTTGTGGGAATTCGCTATTTTTGTTGAATTTATTACAGAATACGCTATATTTTTTAATATCATTTATTGAAGATAATTGCATTGTTATCTTCATTAAGTGATATTTAAAAAATATAGCATATTCTGTAAAAGAAAATATTCAAAAATTATTTATATTTAAATAATTTTGAAATTTTAATAAAAAACGAAAATTTTATACTGTATCTGCACATTATCTGCAGAGAGTGCACTATAGTCCAAGAAAATACAACATTATAGTTTTTTAACAATTAATAGAAAAATTAGATCTATTTAAACGTATCAGGCACTATTTAAAATTGCATTTTATGCTAGAAATTTCATTTGATCCACCCAAAAACTACATCGTAAATCTAAATAACACTTAACATGTTAGCTCTGTATTCCAAGCTGATGGTACTTCTGCCAAAAAATGTTTTATGATTGGCTTTTATTTTACAAGTTTGGATATAGGATGATTTATAGGTTTACTTTTAAATTTTTTTATTTCATCTATATTCATTCTAATAAGAACTTTTCATTTGAAATGTACCATAAAATTCCCATAATACTTTTCCTATACTTCGGAGTACAAAAATGCGCAGAAAAATGAAAATTAATTCAATAAATATTATGCAGAATTAATATAGTAAGTAATTCAATTTGTTAATAATGGCATTTTGTGACAAAATAATACGATAAGGACATTTCAATGTAAAATTTACTGTGAGACCGAGGGACGGTGTTGACAGGTGTTGGCCTTAAAAGCGTTGAGAGACGTGTGTAAGGTGGGTAATGAGGTTTCAGCAAGGGAATCAGAGACCATGTTCAATAAGAACAACTTCCTTTAATTACACAAGAGATTTCCATTACAATAATAGATATCGTCATTCCAAAGAGATACCTGTATTCTTGGCAATCCTATATGAAGAGGTGTACGAAGAGTAACACAGACTACCGTTTGCTATAAATCAGTCTTTAGTTAGTAAATTGTTAGTGTTTAGTTCTTAGCACATACCAATATATTCACAAGACGGTCGATATTCTCAAGATGAAGAACGTAGGCTCCGAACGTAAAGTTTGCTATAAATCAGTCTTTAGTTAGTAAATTGTTAGTCTTTAGTTCTTAGCACACACCAATATATTCACAAGACGGTCGATATTCTCAAGATGAAGAACGTAGGCTCCGAACGTAGTAGATTTTAATTGGCTGTTATATTATCAAGCTCCCTTTCGATCGAGCGTAAGACGGCTAAACCTATCGGTAGCTGAACTGATTACATTAAAAATCTGTCAAAGATAATGACGAACAATAATAATCAGTTAAAACGTCGGAGGACAGAGAAGTCTGCTCGCGATTTATTGTTATTGGGGGCGAAAGTTCGTGAGATGATCGAAATACGAAGCGGTGCATCGATGATTTTCATTATATTTATTTTAACAGTGTGTCGCTCCCCTCCTTCTAAATTCTTTTCTACATTTCTAGTGTCTCTTGTTTTGTCTTAATTATATCTTAATTACAAACCAGAGTTCTGATCCCCACATTACATTGAAATGTCTTTCTCATAATAAATTAGTTTTAATTTATTTCGATATAGGTAACAATGCATCGATTTATAAACAGGTTAAACACGCATATTAATATTTATATACCAATTTATCTTCAAAAATTTGACTAGATTATTATTTATTATTGTATTGTGTAAATTTGCCTTATAATGACCAATGTGAAATGATGAACTTTTCCTGAATTTGGAAAATACAAAATGCATTTCTTCAACGTTTGTGGAATAAAATAAAGATTATTAATCCTAATTTTAAGAATGTTGTATTCTGATTCAGAGTCATTGCTAACGTAAATAACGCTGTCGGTCGGATTAACCGGGTGAAAACAATCGGCTTTCAATCCAGAGGACCAGATTTGATTCCGGAACCCATCCCTTGGAAATTTATTCAGAGGTCCGTCAATTAACCTCTCCCCAGGGGTTATAGGGCCTGTTTTCGCCCTATATTTAAAAATCCACAGATTAGGAAGTGATGATATGGCTTTCAACCCAGAGGACCAGATTTGATTCCGGATCCCATCCCTTGGAAATTTATTCAGAGGTCCGTCAATTAACCTCTCCACATGGGTTATAGGGCCTGTTTTCGCCCTATATTTAAAAATCCACAGATTAGGAAGTGATGATATTTTCTAATAGATCTAAATTAGTAGCAAAATACTTGCATGGAAATGTTCTGTACTTCCACCCTGAAGAATCTGGTTCAATTCCTAATGTCCACATCTCCAGATTATTTTCAATAAGGGTCTGGATCCAGTCATTAAGCTCTACTATTCACCTTATGAACAATAATAAATCGTTCACCTTAACAATAGATATGGGCGGCCTATGTGAACACTAAACACCACCACTTAGTAACCCCTATTTGGAAAGTGGTGTAAAAAAAGAAAAAAATCCAATAGCTGCGTGGAAGGGAACATTTTCTTTATGAAGATGTTCCGGATGGCCGCATAATAAAGCTGTGGCTTACCAACCTGGAAGATCCAGGTTTCACATCCAGTGTTTCAAGAAGGGTCCCGTTTTCGGACGTTGAATCCCATCCTTCAACCATCCGGTTGACCCCATCATAAATGTTGGCCAGATGTAATGGGATCTATAAATGGTCACAGTCAGATACAGTACTGAACTATCTATTGCATTGTCGAATGAATTGAATCTAGATCTTCCAGAAGGTAAAGTATTCGCTTTACTTTTTGGAAGATCTAGATTCAATTTTGAATCCCATATCTCTAAATTTTTTAGTAGTAGTCAGACCTGGCTTGTTGAACCATCCTTTATATCTTCAATCCTCCTGTTGACGTTATCATGGGTATTGGCCAGCTTTGAAGTGTCCATCGCCCTTGAATGATTCGGCAGCATAACTCAAATTAATTTAACATACCTCCAATGAGACATGTTAAATTAATTTGAATTCTATTCCGATCCATACCTCCAGTTTCTCAGGAAGGATCCAGGTTCGGCCCGTTGAACCACATCCTTCAATCTTCCAGTTGATCCCATTATAGATGTTGACCAACTTGTGGTGGGCTCTAAAAGTGGCTGCCGCCAGATGAAGTATATCGCATAAATGATATAGTGGCTTAACTTATCTAACCTAACATCACTGAGGGAAAGTAGCGAAATATTCTCTAAGTAAAATTTATGAAAATATAAATATTATTTGTTTAATTTAAAATGATTTTTTATTTATATTTATAGTTATTTATATATTTGAATTAGGTGCCCTATTTGAACAACATTGTGAATATCTACAATGGCCATTCAGATTAGCTGTGGATCAAATAAACCGGGATGACACATTGCTTCCCAACATGAAATTGAAGGCTTCTGTCTCCATAGTTAAAACAAATGATGGATTTTATTCTGCTAAGAAAGGTAATATAATGAAGGAAAATTATATTAGAATTTTTAATAATTTTATTATTGTCTTCACTTATATTTTTCTGTTTCTCTGTAGCATGTGAAATGATAAATGAAGGTGTAGCAGCTATTTTCGGCCCTCAATCAGTTCGGACAACAACAGCTGTGCAGGAAGTAGCAGAAGCTGCAGGAATTCCGCTTATCATAAATCGTTGGGAATATCGAACGAATCCAAGCAATACAACTGTCTTTCTTCATCCACATGCAGACACGAAAGGATTAGCCTTTAGAGATTTCATTGAAGTAAAACAATGGAAAACATTTGCTATTATATATCAAGATCCTAAAGGTTAGTAATGACTTAAATTAACAGCTGAAAATAATTCTAACGTAAACAATAATAATAATTGTCAAATTTATAAAATTGCTATAAAATCAGTGCCATAATTCTTGTAAATTTCACAAATCTCTATACATAAAAGATTCAGATATTATTTCATTTTAATGCTTCTCAATTTTCCACCTGAAATTAAACTTGGATCTTCCACAGTGGAAGTGCAGTACATCTCCACTTGGCCATCCACCCTGCATCGTTTGTAAAATAAATATACCGATATTTTACAAACGATGATTAATTTAAAATATATATACAAGAATAAAATAATTTATTAGAATATTTTTCTAAATATATTTCATATTTAGATGTGTAAATAATCTCTCTCGCCAAATAATTGCATATTTAATTTCATACTTAAATAAAAGACATTGCTGCATTTTGTTGTTAATTTGAAAAAAATTAATTATATTAAAATTAATATCGCGCTTTTTATATTATTTAATTATTCATTGTTATTTTGTAATTTAAATCTGAAAGTTATCAAAACTTAAATCAATCGATATTTTCGAAATACAGGATGATTCAAAACTTTTGGGCCAAACTTTAAGGGGTGAAAGAATCGAGGATGTTTTGATAGAATACACCTAAACAAGCAATTTTCGTCGTATAATGCATTGTCATAATTAAAGCGGCGAAGCGCTAGAGAACGCTTTCCAGTCATGAGAGATATGAAGCCCCATCGATTTCCATGAGGTCCTTGTTGCCAGGATTTCCGTTGCCGCTGCCGCTGTTCGAAAAATGCTTCGTGTTTTCGCCAATTTATGCTAATCACTACATCAAAGGTGTGAAGGCTGCATTACATTTGGCGGTATCTCTTTTGAGTAGTTTCTATAATTTCTTCAATAACGTTCTGTCATTTCTGCCAATAAAATTATGATCTGTAATTTGTTTGATAAAATTTGTTCTGTGTTTTCTTCAATTTTTTCATACCTCCTCTGTCGTTTTGTTTCATCATTTCATGCCAGAGTAACCGCTAATGAACCCCTAGCGCTTCACTGCTTGAGTTACGACAATGCATTGTACGATGAAAATTGCTTGATTAGGTTGTTCTGGTTAGTTTGGTTTGGTTTGGTTTGGTTAGTTAGATTAAGCCGCCATATCCTCATGGGATATTCTGTATCTGGCGGCGGCCACTTATAAAACCCATCACAGGCTGGCCAACACCCATGATGGGGTCAACCGGATGGTTGAAGGATGGGGTTCAACGAGCCGGGCCCGGACCCCTCCTGAAAAACTGGAGGTGTGGGACCCGGATTTGAACCCGGATCCTCCAGGGTGGTAAGCCAAAGCTTTACCACGGCCATCCGGCCGACGATTAGGTTGTTCTATTATCCCTTAAAGTTTGCTGCATGAGTTTTGAATCACTCTCTATATTTATAAAACCTATCAAGAATTATTTAGTTGGCAACAATGTATCGTATTTAAACCGCGTAATATGAATGGACGCAGTATTTGCGAGTAGTAAATGATGGGTAAAATGATTCTTTTCAAGGAATCAATTCTTTTTGATTAAACTCATTTGAATAAAACAATCGTATGATTTGATCTTTTGATTTGTTTCGACTCGATGAATCATTTTGATTTGATGATTCTAGCTTCTTCGTTCTGACTTGGAAATTCGTATTGACTCAAATCATTCGAGATATCAAAAAATTTGAGGGAATCAAGATTCAATTGAAATCAAAATACTATATTTGCAAATTTAAATAATAAGAATAAATATTTAATGTTTAACTTAAAAAATAAATGATTTAGTAAGTAATGATTTTTTTAAATGAGTCTATTAACAAAACGATTCGAACGTATTGATAACTGAAGTTGAAATTTCGTATGTTGTTATATTCTGTATGATTGTAATATTTCAGTAATATTCTTTTGTATTCATCAAAAGAACTGAGAAATTCCTTTATTGTTGGCCATGTGGAAATGCTTTAGCTTGCAAATCCTTGAACAGTTTATTCAAGGCGTCCGAGTCAACCAAATCGATTCCTGTTCTCTACAATCTATTGATATTTCCTGATCTGTGGCTTAAATAGGTCCCGTTACTTCACAATTTACTAATGATTGGAAATTAGTGTAAAAAACGAAGACAACTTTATTAAAAAACTCATTTTATCAAATTTTAAAAAATATGTATTTTACCTGTCTGTTATAACGGAAGTTTTAAGCGAATCAAAAAATGACCGAATTATTTTCATCAAATGAATCATGATTCATTCAATTCACTCAATGATTGAATCATTCATGAACGACCAGGGCCGCCAAAAGGGGGTGACATCTGATGCTTTTGTCGTGAGCCCGGCATCAAAAAGGGGCACATAACGTATCCGATAGTTCGTAGGCATTTGCCAGATTGCACTGTTTATCACCCAAAGCACTCGTGCCAAAATAAATTATTTTATATATAATAGTATTTTGATCAATGAGCTCCTTGATTTTAATTGACGAAGGTTTTTAAATTTTTATTTAATATTTGGTATGTAATGTATCGAATTTTGAATATATTGTACACTTTTTTAAAATAAATATTTAATGTTTTGAATGTGGGGCACGGACCATAGACTTATCATGGGACTGAAAATGTCTCTCGGCGGCCCTGTGAACGACCCCTTACTAGCGAGGAGTCAAGCTATGTGATTCAATTCACTTAAAACATCAGTCTTTAGTTCAGTTTTTAAACAGACTGATGTATTCCTGAGTAATACTTACTCAAAGAATCCTAGATATCAAAAGATTCAGTTGGATTAAAAGAATTGCAGATTGTTTTAAAGAATTGATGATTTGATGAGTGACGTGAAATCAATCCATCAATCAAATGATCCAAAGGATTTGATAATCAAATTCGATGATTGATGTGTTATCTGGAATAACTATATTATATTTATATTCCAGATTTATTGAAAGAGCCGAGAAATTTATTTATCATAAAATTTCATCTAATATCTTATTTAAAGTCGATGATTGATGTGTTATCTGGCATAACTATGTTATATTTATATTCCAAATTTATTGAAAGAGCCGAGAAATTTATTTATCATAAAATTTCATCTAATATCTTATTTAGTAACAATCCATCTCTGAAACAAATTTTACGTATTGAATTTTTAAATTGTTATTTAGTGAAAAAAAACAATATTGTCTGATATAGTATACTTTCTTATCAATAGATGCCGCCACTTTCCACTCAGGTATAGTACTAACAAGCAGACCTGGGCAATATTTAAATACATTTTTATTTAAATACTTTTTCAAATAATTTTTTATCTTATTTAATTGGAAAATTATTTTCAAATAATTATTTGAATCATCAAATAATTATCTTTTATCTTATTTATTATTGATTATTTACACAAATAAAATAAATGCATTCTAATGTACTGTAATATATGATAAGATGGCCTGTACAATGGTATATTTTATTTTATCTGTACAATATGTTGATTATGTATATAAAATGTGTATAATTGAAGAAAATGTGCACAACAAGTGTATAGTTGTACAAAATGCTTACAGTTTAGCAAACGATCTACAATAGGTGTACGGATGCACAGTTATAGAAAATGTACATAACATATAGTTGATGGAAATATGTACAAAATGCCTATAATTTAACAAAATATGTATAAGTAAACAGATATACAAAATATGTACAATTGTTCAAATTGTATAAAAAATCGCTTAAAACTTAATAAAATATGCTCAATAGATGTACAAATGTACACTTGTACAAAATGTGCGCGATAGATGTACAATTGTAAAAAATATGCGCAGTAGGTGTACAAATGTAACACTTGTACAAAATTTACGCAACAGGTATACATTTGTACGAAATGTACGCAATAAGTGCACACTTGTGCGAAATGGTCAGAATAGATGTACAATTTTACAAAATTTACTCAATAAGTGTATAATTGTACTAAATGTGTTCCTAAGTATACAATTGTACAAAATATGCTCAATATATACACAAATGTACTCTTGTACAAAATGTTTGCAATAGATGTACAGTTGTATAAGATATACACAAAAACTGTACAATTATACAAAATATGCTCAATAGATGTACAAATGTACACTTGCACAAAATTTACGCAATAGATGTATATTTGAACAAAATGTACGTAAAAGGTATACACTTGCACAAAATGTACGAAAAGGTGCACAATTGTACAAAATATGCTCAATAGATGTACAAATGTACACTTGTACGAAATGTACGCAACAGATGTACAATTGTACGAGATGCACACAAAAACTGTACAGTTGTACAAAATATGCTCACTAGATCTACAAATATACACTTGTACAAAATTTATGCAACAAGTGTACACTTGTACAAATGTTCGGAATAGGTGTACAATTGTACAAAATGTACGCAATAATTGTACAAAATGTACAATTTATACACCCAGTTGATGCAGTCGTACAAAAAGTACATGAAATGCATACAATTTAACAAAATATGTACAAGTAGAAGTACAAGTATGTACAAGTATGATCAGTTGTATAAAATGTGCGCATTCCGTGTATAATTGTGCAAAAGGGCACATAAGGTATACAATGTACAAAATGTGTACAATAGGCTTATAATGTATGCTAATGATGCACAATTGCAAAATGGAAAGTGTATATTATCATTATACATCTGCACTGTACAGTGTTCTCATTATAATATAATAAGCAGCACTTATGGTGATAAGATATTGCACAGTCCACACCAATAGACTATTTCATTAAGATGATACTAAATTATTTAAAATTTTATTTGGAAAATTATTTGAATTTTTATTTCAAATAACGTATTTATTTAAATATTTTTTTATTTGCAAATAAATTATTTGACAAATAATTTATCTTGGAAATTATTTCAAATAAATATTTGAAAACCAGATTATCTTCAAATAACGTTATATTTTATTTGGCAATATTCAATTATTTGAAAAATTATTTATTTGTTATTTCAAATAAAATTTATCCAGATCTGCTAACAAGTAGTAAAGGGAAGTAGCGAAGCGAAATTATCAATGAATGAAAACAAGAGTGAAACAAACCCATCGATGTATATAATATAGTGGATAGATTACTCAATGATAGAAAACGACATCATCTGTCCTATAACTGGACGCATACTTTCGCTAATGTACAGTACAGTACATTTGGCGATATAGTGAATTGACTGTTTTGGTGACTAGACATTCCCATTTAGTAACTGTGATGGCCAGATCCTAATAATTAATAATTTATACTGTATCATCTCAAATAATGTAAATCTATTATTTAAAATTTATTTTATGTTTTATTAATATCTTTTTAACGCGACATACTTTTAAATAGTCTTCATTATTCTAATGATTGTTTTTATTTAGATTCATTTAAATTAGATAGAAATGTGGCCAGATCCTAATAATTAATAATTTATCCTGTATCATCTCAAATAATGTAAATCTATTATTTAAAATTTATTTTGTTTTATTAATATCTTTTTAACGCGACATACTTTTAGTCTTCATTATTCTAATGATTGTTTTTATTTAGATTCATTTAAATTAGATAGAAATGCTATGGTAATTAGATATTCCTTCAGTTATTAATAGTCTAGATTCTAGACTCTAGAATCTAAATGAAAAAAATGTCTACATCTAGTACAGCGGTCACAAATTCATTGCTTCAAAGCGTCACCTAGATATTATTAGTTAATTAAGGGGTTGCATTTAAAATTAATAGTTTATGGAAAAAAAAGGAATTATTGTTTATGTTAAGTCTTTACATTTTAATTTCCTTTAAAACAGACATGAGCAACCTTTCCTAGTTTGGGGGCCAAATTATCATTCTGTCTCCGAGACCAGACTAAATTATTAAATGAATTAAACCCGATTTCCTAAAATTAATTATAAAGGTAAAAAATATTATAATCTGATTACTTTGTTTTTAAATCAAATCGAAAATGGTAATAAATTTTCTATTGCGATCCGTTTTACATCATATCGATTATAGTTAAATCTAACTGAAAAGACTCGTCGATCATCGAATTCGGCCTTGAAAGTTTTTTAGTTGAAAAGACTATAGTAGAATCAAGGATGTTTTATAGAACCATGAGTAGAACACACCATGTTTTCTTCCACCATGTATCCGACTAACTTCGCTGAAATGGATCAGGGCCGGATCAAAAGAAGGAGAGCGCCGGATCCGGCCCGCGGGCCGGTGGTTGCCCATATGTGCTTTAAGAGACTAGTACGATTTATAAGATATTTTGTATCATATACAGTGGTATCTCGACTTATAAACTCAACTCTTTCCTGTACGCATTCGTAACTCGAAAAGTTCGTATCTTGAAACCCTATTTTCTATTTTGTCTTATAGGAAATAATTAACCTCTTGCTAAATTTAGAAATATTGAAAAAAGTAAAAAATATGCATTTGTGTACAACTATTACTTTCATTTTGAGATTTTTCGTTTTATATGCTTTGTATAAAAGTTATTTTATATAAAATAAAAAATATCAGTTTTATTTTGATTGGTGCAGATCGGCATTGGATTTGTGTTCCACAGTTGTTTCTTTTTGTCCCTTAGGCTTTAACTCGCTTCATAATTAAAGATTAATTAACAAGGAATTCAATATAACTAGTAATTCTTATGTAGAACTTTAATGTTATCAAGAATAAACGCACTTTATCACATTAACAGTTATACTCATATTTAAAAAAATAATTGAGATATTTTTATGTCAAAGTTATTGAAAATATTTTAAGAATATAATATTAAAATGCATTACGGTTCGTAACTCGAGAATAAGTTCGTAATGTAGAGACTAAATGGAGTATGAAAACAGTTCATATCTCGAAAAGTTCGTATTGTAAGCAGTTCCTAAATCGAAATAGTACTGTATATGTATACAATTTGTAAAATTTTTACACTTTATTGATTCATTTTATCAATAAATAAAAATTTAATTTTTCGAACGAATATGATTTACATAAGGATGCTCCTGTATAAACGCTGTTGCTCATTCCTAAATGTCTTATATAATATTCCATATTTTCTAGTGCTTTGAAGTAATTACTATCTTTCTCCTCATATATTCCGTAGCACATTTCAATCTATTCATGCTTCATAGATCCATAAACAAACTTCCAAAGAATATTTGTATTTTTTCTATAAAAATATTAAGTATGAAAAAAAATTTGATTCCGCATCTCACCACAAAACAAGAGTAGCATCTTTTGCAAGGACTGAGATGAGATGCTACTTTTATTCATATGATTTAATATGGCTAAATCATAAAGACAGAGAAGCCAAATTTCTTTACCTTATCCTCTACACAATACATCAGTTTCCTCTAGATTAATCCAATAATATTTATTCATTCGACACAGATAATGTTGTGATAAAAATAATAACAATTACTTGAAGATTTCCAATGGAAAGAAGGAAAAAGTGAACTTATGAGAGTTATTTTAGCGGACGTATGCAACGGAATGATAAAGTTTGGTCACTATACAATATTGTAATAATAAGGAACTACAAAAAAAATCTGTTTCCCAAATTTCCATCGTTTCTCGATCCACACTATTTAACATCTTAATAATAATTCCTTCTAATGTAATAAATTCGCTTCGATACATTAAGGCTAAAATTATTATAACGATAAAATTATGCTTAACATACTTGGCGTTCTTTATTTTCAAGTAAATTCTCGTAAAAAGGCCACTATTGCCATAAAGAAAATGTATTCCCGTCGAGAAGGATCGATTTGTCTCTATTGTTACTTGCAACCTTTCATAAATGTGGCAATTATTTATGGATGTGAGCCTTATATTTCTTGTAATCACAATAAGACTAAGCATAAAACACTGAAAGAATTGTACATCGGATTTGTCGAATTTATTGCTTGGGGACATGTCTTTTTGACATTATCGCATTTAATTCCGGAATTGAATGACAATGCTCCATGTATTCAATTGTATGATGTACTCAAAAGTAGAAAATATATCGCCAAAATTTCACTGTTTGTTTTAGCATTTATATATGCTTCCTCACTTCATATTGGTACGCGAAATAAAATCAGTCTGAAAATTACATTGAGAAGTACAGATTTCTGCCAGCAAAAGATAATACAGAATAATTTCGAAAATATTTGCAAACTTTCTCAGTTAGTATTTATAATTGTTAATATTTCAATTGTTATGATTTTCATTGGGTGGATGATATTTTGCTTCCCTTATGTGCTGAAAAATGAAAAATTTCAAGGCGAAGCTCTTTTCTGTATTGTAGAAAACGGAATATGGAACAATTTTTTCACGGGGGGAATGGGCTGTACTTTGTTCCTCTTAGTAATATTTTTATGAGTAGCCGTAAAAGAATTACAAGAAATTTTTAACGAGTTAGCATTAATAAAGCCTCACGATGTGAATTTGTACTTCAAACTAAAAAAATTCATGATGCATCACGAAGAATTATGGAAATTCATCAGTCAAATCAACAATAATTTCAGTTACCTAGTTGTTATGATACACGCGGGTATTATTTCAGGAACAAGTGTTTGCTATTATTTCTATTTCTTTATGGATTTGGACAGTTTACATCAGTATTCTTTCTTGAGCTTAGCCATCCTGCTAACATTCACTTGCATCATCTATGGACTTGTGGCGAGTTTCATTGCATTTAATGTAAGTACTGGGATAAATAATATCCAAATATTATTAACTTTAATTCTAGAATTAAAATTAAAATGGTTTTTGTTTGCTTCAGATGGTGAACGGTTTTCAAGATATCCGGAGATTTGTCGGATGTTATTTATACTTGGAACAGAAACTAAAGGTATGAATTTTAATGTAACTTACTTAATTTCCCTCTACATTAAAGAAATGAAAATATTTATCATTTCAGATTCTTGATTTCATGAAGCGATTTGGAAAAGTCCCATTGGCACTTTCTATGGGCGGATTCTACAATATAAACAAGAAATTTCCTATTAAGGTATATTTTAGAAGAATTTTTATTAACGTTTTCAAACCTTGAAAATAACTTTATAACAATAATTATTATATTGCAGATTTGCAGCACTTTGTATTCTGTCTTCTCGGGCCTCTTAAAACTCAGAAATGTCTCTTATCAGAAAATAAACTATGAACAAATTTCCACTATCAACAACAACAAAGATTTTGTAAAGATTCGTCACATTGATATTAACATGATATTTATTATTCAGCCATATATTGCTTAAAATAATCCTATCTGTATTTATAATACTTTCTAAGATGTTGTCTATATGCAATTGTTAGATTATAATTTTTTATATTTGCGTATTTCACATTTCATACATGTGTTTCTTGTGAAATAGCTTTCAATCGATATCCTCTGAACACTAATATTTCGGTATCTTTTTCAAGTGTCCCCGAAGTTAATCTATAATACTTTATCAAACTTATTTTTATAACTGTTTGCATATTTTTGTTATTAATTTTATATTTGAGTCGATTGATATTTTCCTATTGATTTTGGATTTTAAGAAAATTTGTTTTATAACTGAAATTGTTTCACGTCTCCAAAATGATTAAGAGTCACTCTTATAGAAAGTTAACAATTTGTAATTTTATTTGTGTTAAAAATAGATTATTACACTTAACTCAGAGTTACGAACACATTGTGTTCTGTTGTTTAGGTTAATAGAATTAAAACTATATTTGATATTTGATATATTTGAATATAAAAGCCCTATTAAACGCGAAGATATTTGGTGTAAGTTTCGACGTCTTGGAATACTGCATCTGCACATTAAATAACTATACACTCTTGTAATATGTTTATTGCAAAGCATTTCACAAGGAGGGCCAAGTTCCCGCTGCGCACACTGTGAGCATATTCACACGAACCAATTTAGACCTTATTTGCCACCTCCATTACTTCGCTTCCGATTAAATAGTAACATGTAAATTGTATACATTGTTAAGATTTATTTCCTCGTGATCCTGTAAAAATTTCAAGCTTTAATATCAAAGTTTTGAATTTTATTTTGTATTGTTATAACTTTCTAATTTGTCTCAAATTAAGAATTATGAATTACATTAAGTCAGAAACAAGATACATCTGAATAATATACTTTGGCCGGATGGCCGCGTGATAAAGCTGTGGCTCACCACCCTGGAGGATCCTGGTTCAAATCCGGGTCCCACACCCCCAGTTTTTCAGGAAGGGTCCGGGCCTGATTTGTTGAACACCATCCATCAACCATCTAGTTGACCCCATCATGGGTGTTGGCCAACCTGTGTTGGGCTCGCTAAATAGCCGCCGCCAGATACAGATTATCCCATGAGGATATGGCGGCTTAACAAAACTAATGTAATCTAACTTGAATAAAACTTAAATTCTACTATAAGTTATAATCCACATCACGATATGATATTAGGCAATTTCTGGACAGCATATCGATTTGCATAGAAAGGTTTGTCAATCCATTAATCGATTTTTTCAAATAAATGTTAGAAATTTAAAAATAATCGATTTTTACTTTATTCCGAAATTTCTTCGGTTTTATGAGATTCAGGTGATATAAACTTATAGAAAATGTTATTATCCATAAAGTTTAAGAAAAGATATGTAAATTAATTAGTTCAGTAAACAGCACTCAAGTCGGGAATGTTAAAAGGGATGTTTAAGTTCATACATAATTTCTTTAAGAGTAATAAAAAGCTTTCCCTCTTCGAAAAATTAATCTGCAATCAACACAGAAATAATTTCTGAAATCTTAAACTTCTTACAGCCAAGATTTTGATTATAGCAATCAAATTAGAGGGAAGATGAGCTTCATATAGAAAAAAAACATTTATTATCATACATAATAGGACTTTATTCGAATTCTAGACTTCTTTCTTAAATCTTTTAATTTAATGAAATTTCTTTATATTTAAAACAATTTATTTAGAATAAATCGACAACTGAAAAAAAAAATTAGAGTATCAGCTGAAGAAATGTTATCATTTCAATAAATTCATGTATCATATAAGGATTACATAAGAAAGTTTCAATGTTCGAATTCAACGTTCATTCTTAATATCATTATCATTAATAATGAGATGAATAAATCCTTCCAATAACGGATATCTTCTATGAAGTACTAGATAGCTACATACAGAACCAAAAGAACATATATACAGTAGTGAATTAAAAATACAAATAATGGCATGAAAACTGGCATTTCAATAGTTAAAATAAAATAATTGATGGCTAAAGTATATTAAAGTCAAACTTCGATAAGATGCCTCCGTTAAACCGCCAGTAGAAACATTTAAACAGATATTCTTTTTGGCATTGTATTTATCCTCGTTAATCCGCCAGGACATATAAAGTGAAGTTCAGTACTGAAGGGTTCACATCCCGAAGTTCATCAGTACTCTGTATATTATGTAAAATCACTCTGGATTCATTTGTAGCCAATGTAGGAGAGATGGAGTTAATTAAATAGGTCTATTGTATGTCCAAAAAGTTTCTCACTGTTTTTTATATAGCACTGTACTTATACGATATGTATACTATACTGTGTCCAGTTTTCCAGAGATGTTTCGGTTTGTATGCAGTAAATGTACGGTATTTTATTAATTTTAATAAATTCGGAATTCATTTTCATTTCTATACCATACATATTTTCGATAAACCGCCAACTCCGATTAGCCGCCAATATCATCCCCAAACAAGGAGATGATATCGTCTTATCGGGATTAGACTGTATTAATAAAACTATTTAATTAATGTAATTGAATTAACATAATTATTATATCAGTTATTTTAAATATTTAAGAAATTAAATAAGGAATTGAAATTATTCAGTTCTTTAGTTATGGAAGACAACTTTTTGTTCCCCAAAAATCCGGATCAAATTTAAATAGTTTTGTTTCACATTAGAACCACAGGTAAGGTTGCATGGACTGCACATCTAGAACATCGAAATGACAATCGATTTTTGATTTATATTTATGAAAAATAAACTTCACATATGTGAACATTTCCAAAATTCTTAGATTAAAATGATATGCCTCATGTATAAAGATTATAAAATGATTTATAAATGATGATAGTTTTTATAAATTTGAGTGGAAATTTTTTAGTGAAAAATTTAATGTTTTACTAAATTTAAATACGTTTCACAAAAACACTTTAAAAGTGAATTTCAGGAAAAGCAAGCTTATAATTTTTTTTTGAATATCTTTCATATACTCTTTCAATTATAATAAATATTATTCTGAGCCCGCTAATGGGCGTGTGGGGTTAAACGATTTTGAAACCGCAGATCTAGGTTCTCACGAATCAAGTTTAATTGACCGATTATAGTTGATTAACAAAAGTTGAATGAAAACTATAGTGAGAACCTTTGTTTCAATAGAGTTGATCAGCTTTCTAGTGGATCAAGAAAAGTTTGATCCAGTCAAACTTTATCATTCAAGTGATGAGTCATCATCCACCATTTGCTTTCAAACTGAAACTTGTCTTGAAATGTGTGAACTTCAGTTGACAGTCAAGTTCGCAATCGATTTCCTCTTAAAATCCATTGCCTCACCCAAAAATGATGTTTCTTACGATTTTTGCTCATGTTAAATAAAATTGTTTTTAGTTCTTTTTTTAGGTTGGAACTGTCCCCGCCCCCTTAGTAATCTCATTCATTGGAAAGGAGCGTAAAATATATATAAAAAAAAGTTTTTCTTTTAACAAAAATGTTACTATCTGTACAACTTCACGCACAATTGCTTTTGACTCCATTTTAAAACTGAAACTGTTGATTAGTTTGTATAAACGTGTGAACAAAAACTGATTCAAGTCATATTCAACTTTTGTTGATCAACTTTAATTGGTCAATTAACCCTTGCCATAGGCACGCAGTGCCTATGGCAAGGGTTAATTGACCAATTAAAGTTGGTAAAGGGTCAAAATTGCGCCCCCATTTTTTCATTTAAAGATAACAATGCTGAAACTGAATTATCTCCATCAAAATGAGATGATTTTCAATATGTTATAAGCAAGGATACATGGATAGATTGCTCAATACTAGCAACAAACGAAGTCATGGAATTGGTGGGGTTACATGGTATAATAGTGCATATTGGGGTACACCCTTTTTTATTAATTATTTGGAACTGGTTATTATGTTTACTAACTTAAATGGGATATGTCTGGTCATCAAAACAAAGGCAATTTGCTATATCATCGATTTTATGACATTGCTACATTGGTTTACCCCACCAGTTGGACAGCTTCACTCGTTGCTAGTATTGAGCAGTCTATCCATGTATAAAAGTCCTTGGTTGTAAGATATTTGTTTGAATGAGCAAATAGATTGGTACAAATCCTTTCTTATTACTTTTCTTTAGGCCTTTCCATGAATTTTCATTGAAGAGGCAGAACCAATGAGTCATTGTAAACTTTTACTTTATCAATGAAAATAGCGCTCCTTCTTGACCTAGCACCTTTGTTTAGGATAGAACTAGACCGCTCTTACCCATGAATTACCTCTTATAAGAAATAAAATGAAAGAAAAACATAACGCTATGTCTGCGAACGTTTATTGAAAGAAGTCATTTGCCCGCAAATAAAGAAAATCAATTAAAAAATTTGTGCCCCTAATCAAGCTGCGCCCGTAGCGAATGCCGCTTTCGTCACGCCCAAGTTATGACCCTGGATGGTAAGACTGCTACTGTTGAGAGATTTGAATCGCTACTGAGAGGCGATAGTCTCCTCGTAGAAAACAGAACATTTCGTGTCAATAAAGAATGATATCTGGTAATTTTTGTATGGAGGAGAGATCCTTGCACTCGTATGAGAGAGGAAAGGCGAGCATCCTCTTGAGCAGTCAAATGTTCTCTGATGAGCTCGAATGGTTGTTGATATTCTCGCTAGTGGTAGTAATGATGCTTTTGATTTCAAAAATTTGTATTTAGTGAAGACGTACCCCTTGCGAGATTTCGGTCGAGTAAAATTTTAAAGATGCCTTAAATTGTTAAGTAGAGGGATAACTCCGGTTTCAACTGCTAAGATGGCGATTGGGGTGGTCGTTGGAAGACACATAGCTGTTCGTAGTCTATGTGATAAACAGAATTCAAGCATTTGATTGAAGACAAGGAGAGAATTGTGTGAGTAATAGCGCTCTATACTTAATTATGGGAAAGATGGTCGTATCGACTATTCGCAGAAGTTGATCAATTCTAATACCGTAGCGTCGGGAGGCAAAAAACGTCAGGCAGAAGTTAGATTAATTGGCTTTGTTGGCGGTAGAATTATTGTGATCGGTCCAAGTAAAAGTAAACGTTAGATGCATACCCAAGACGCAAATGGTCGACTGTTGCAGAATGACCTCCTACCAATGACGTAACCAGCTTTTTTTTAGGGTGGGCCATACCGATGTGAAAGAACATTCTCCTGTATGCGCTTTATTAAATCGTATTTACGTAACAAAATGCGTGATGATCGGTTAAGCAATTTAGCAATAAATCGGAAAAGCTCTCGATTTGGACAAAGTAATCGATCGTTTTGCATCATTAAGTAAAAATCACCGCATAATTTTATATTGAGCTAATATCAAATAAATACTTATATTTACCAGTATTTTGAAACTTTATCTTTCCAGCTAATCGCATTAAAACACTAAAATGAGTGATTTAAATTAATATTAAGTTTCTGCATATAAGATTTTAGATATGTTCTTATTTTTATTAATTCTTGTTTTTATCTATATATTAATTAATAATTTCATAATAATTGCAAAATTGGTTACTTTATTCATTTAAGGATTTAAAAATTTAACCTATGACGTATAATAAATGACTTATTAAATTATCCAATAGCAAAGCAGGAAGTGTGCAGACGATTTTGAATTTGTAGTAACGACTACTTGAAAATTTATGTAGTTCGTGTTGCACAAAAATAATTATTTATTTAGGTTTTTCTTCTTCTAAGTTCAGTGATCGTACAACATTAATATTTCAATTTCTTGAAATAAGATGCCTCGACATAACTTTTATTATTCTAATAAATATTACGACGATCAATATGAATACAGGTAAGAATTCAATTTTGATGTTTTGTTTGAAGAAATGCTTTTAAAAGTTAAATTGTTTTATTGATATAAACAGGTGAATGATCGTCAGCTATGCAATTTTATATAATTATGCTAAGTTTTAGAGTTGCTGTATATCTATAAACAGTAGAATAAGTATTTGTCAAATTTAAAGTTCTTTTTTTATTTTATTGTTTTGAAATAAATATTCTTCAAACAAGTTTCAAAAAACAATTATAATTCGTTTCGTTAAGACATTTTTACATGATTATATTGCAAAAAAATGGTTTTTACATAATCGTTGTAAAATATAATTATAAATAAATTTTACATAATCGTTTTATTATATAACAATACATATGATATAAGATACCATACAATCCATGATATAAAACACACACAATTTCATATTACTGAAAAAATTTTATATCATATACCTATATGATTTGCTTTTAAAATGTTTGGATGTATAACTAATAAAAATAAGTAGAGTAACTAGGAGTATTATGGAATACCATTTCGTTTTTATAATTTATAAAATATTCATGTGCTATTACCTTCTACGGATATTCCCATATAACATATTTAAATATAGTTGCCATAGTTTATATATCATGTAATTTAAAAAATTATTTAAAGGTACAAAATTCTATATTGCCCAATAGGTGTGGGTTAAATGGAATAGTATTCTATTTTACAAATAATTAGAAAAACAGTATTTTCATCAAAGTACTTTCCAAGTCTTTCTTGGAAGAAAATACCGTTTTATTCAATATTTGAACATTGTTTTATTCAATATTTGTATCATTTTCTTTTGAGTAGTGAAGTTTTTCGCTTAGGTATAGTGATAGCCTACTAGAAAAATAAAAAAGCCTTAGAGACCAGTCTAATTTAGAAAATAGTCTGATCATATGTTTATTTAAATTTTAATGAATCATACATTAATTTAAATTATAGTAGTAGGATTGAATGTGTCAAGATGTAATAGTATTCCATATTGTCACCATCCATATGACAATATTTGACCCAAGCCTCCTCCAATAGAAGCCAAATCTCTCAAAATAGGAAGAGATATTATGAAAGCTGCTTCCTAAATACTCTTAAGAAACTCAGAAAACAATTATCATCTTACCTGCAATCTTTGCAGATCCAATGATTTCAGATGACGCAAAAATTTTTGTATTTGATGAAAACACATTCGCTATTTTAAATCGTCATGCTTCCCACCGAGGAAACCGAAACTGAGGTCAAAGTATGTCACCACTTAACGCAAAAAATTCTGCATTATTACAGTTTCACAAAACTACCTCCTCTATGAGAAACCATACTATTCCATATAACCTTCCGATTCCATAATATCCCCAGTTACTCTATATCTGAAAATGCATACTTGAATCATAGAATTCCAAATTTTAATTTATTGCAGGGATCATTCTATTTGACACAGAATCCATCATTGAAAAATTAATTTTTGATCAGTATCTTGGATTTTTATAACTTTTGATATTTTTGTTGCATTTGTTAAATTCACAAAAAAATGCAGAATTTTATATTTTTTGGAGATAGTCTTTGAAGAATGTTATGTCAAAAAATGAGAAAATCTTTCAGAATTATGTATGTCTTAACATTTTTAAATAACTATCTCAAATATCATTTAATTTTTTTCCAAAATTGTAATCCGAGCTCTCATTCTCATTGGATGAGATTCCTCTGACTTCATTAAGACTGTTTGTTTGTTTTTTTTAAATTATTTAATTATCTCAGAGACATCTCACCCAATGAAAGAAAAATAACTTAAACTGCAATCTTGCTTTAATTTTTTTATAAGAAAAATATATGTTGGAGAATTATGTTGTTTTTCAATATCTATAAAATTTCATGAAATCAGCAAGTGATAAGTCATGTGATGAAATCAGTAAGTGAAATAACTCTTAATAGAAAATATTACATTTATTAATTATTATACTCATTTACAATAGTGTTAATATATCTGCAGTAACTAAAATAAAAATAATAAAAATTAACTACAGAAAATCCTTGACTTAATGTATATGAATCATTTTGCAAAATCAAAATCGTACATAAATTGAGACATATATGTTATAAAGTCTGTCATTTATATATCAGAGCATATCTTATACAACACTAATGTCACAAAGACAACATTAAAAATAATTGTATTAAAGAATAAGCACATAAGTCATATGGTAAAGCAGTCTTTTACCATCTTGAAGAATCCAGATTCAATTCTGATTCACACACCCAGTTTTTCAGGAAAGATCTGAGTCTGGGCCAGCTTGTTAACTAAAATTAACCTAATAAGCACAAAACATGATAAATAATGAAATTAAGAGAAAAATGCTCATATCTCTGTTATAACTTTATCCACTTTAACTACAGGTATCCCTCCTATAACATGTTCTCCTACAACATGGTTTAGCTCAATTGTTTTGTAATGGGTTAGATTACAGATTTTGTAAAGAGAGCAGGAGATACACAAACTTTAAATGTGGAAAAAAGTTCAGAAAATGAAGTTTGATATTGTTAAAAAGAGAAAATGTTCTCATTTTTAATGAACATCGGTAAAAAAGATATAATTATTAAATGAATGTGATATAGGCTGTATACTTTTTCTTTCCTTTTGTTTGATTTATATTATTTTTTTAGGGTCTTACGTATATATTTTTTCTTTCTTTATGTTTTGTGTTATTAATATTCTTAATAAAAATTAAGTTCCATATGTGGAATTAAAGAAAGTTATTTATTTTTCATTGGGTTTGGAATTCTGTATCTTTCTTTTTTGTATTGGCTCTGGGTCTCTCATAACATGGTTTCACACAACATGCTGTTTTCCAGGAACCTATCTACCATGTTATAGGGATACCTGTGTTTATATTTTTCTTTTATGCCAGGAAATCTCTACATGAGTACAAATCTACATAAATTGGAAGCAGTCTTTATTATAAAATTATCTTAAATAAAAATTAATGCATATGAAAATATTAACAGTATTTACATATATTTATAAAAAATTTTTGTAAATATCAGATTAATGTTATTTTCATTTGTATTAATAACAAATTCTTTTCTGTTCAAAATTATGGCTTGATTTGATTAAATTTCTCTTTTATAAAAATGATTAACATTGATATTAACTTCATTGTTCCATGGCTAATCTCCCTAATGGTTGGGACAAAATCAAATCATGAATTTCTTACTTCAAAATAATGAAAAACTGGCCCAAAAATGCTGCATTTAAGAGAAATGTGCAGATTTTTATAGTAGCATTTTTTTAAAGAATCATAAAGGAAATATATTTAATTAATAAAGTAAATTTAAAATAAACTGTTATTGTAGTTTAATACTTTCTTCTGTTTTTCCATCATAAACTACTATTCCAATTTTATTTTTAATTTAGTTTATTAATTAAATGTATATTTTCTTTATGATCTTTGAAAAAACATACTATAAAAATGTGCATATTTCTCTTAAATGTATTTTTGGATCTATATTTATAATGTCTATTTTTTTCTATTACTTTGATGTGAAAAACTTATGATTTGATTTTGTCCCAACCATTAGGTTGACACACTATATATAATTTTTCAGAGAAATGATAATTTTAAAGATTGTTATTACTTTTGCCTTTCTATGTAATATTGAATATATTGTTTTTAAATTTTAAAAAATGACTTATTTTTAAAATTCTAATATTACTAAAACATCAACTTCATCATTGCTATTTTGTTGTTGTTTTTTAAATCTGTCTAATATTGTAGCAATTACAATTATATCAAATAGAAAAGTTGCAAATATGCACACAGTCTAAATCCATTTTCATTATCAATGGAAATCAATAATTATGACACTAGTTTCAAATGCATTCTTGATGTATTAAATAATTATTTTCTTTTTCAGATGAATAATTTATTTTTTAGAACACATTTTTTCAATATTTATTTCTGAAAAAATTATTTAAAAATAATTTTTTCAGTAATAAATATTGAATAAAAATGTGTTCTAAAAAATTAGCAGCATGTGTTTGTGTGTGTGTGTTTGTGTTTACTGTCAGAGGTATTGGCAAAATAAAAATGTAGGTATTGGCACTCTTTCCTGCAGACATCCCAGCTCTGGATATAGATATAGCAAAACGTTCATTTTTTCAGCACTTATTTCTTAAATGTTGATAAATCGATAATAGGTTTTGAACTGTAGGTGAATTCTTATATTTTATGCTCCAGTTTCCAAATTAAAATTAATACTTACAAATATATCAAATTTGTACCTGAGACACATTAAAAACTATTCAAATGAACTAGGAATTATCAATCTTTTGAAACTAGGGTTCCATATCAGAATCCTGGTCATTTTTGCTGTAAGTCAAATATCAGTGTTAGTAAAAATATTAGTTTTTGGTATACTAATTTAAAGAGAAAAATAGATTTATTTGCAAAGATACAGTATTTTGTTGACACTAGGATGAAACTTTAAATATCAGTTTAGTTATCCTCTAATCATTGTCTTAAATAAAAACTAAAGGTCTTACTCTAGCTTAAGAAATATTACAATAATAATATATTAGAATTTGGATTAAAGTAATGACCTTAGGTATCAACAATGCAATAATATATTTTGTTGAAACCTCTTCAGTTTTAGAAAATTCAGTTAAATCTATCAAGAATATCATCAATCAACATTACTATTAACTATTGATCTTTCAAAGCTCTTCTTGACGGGTAAGATATTAAAATTAGTTAATTTTCCTGATATGACTTTTTTCTTTTGTCAAATAAAAATCATAAGACAAATTAATATACATATCTCCAGTCAAATCAGTTAAATACAATAGATCTTTATTTGAAATTATTGCTTCTTGAATACAAAAAATATTCAAATCTATTGCATATTTGAAAAGTGTTTTTTATAAATTTTTCACACTATGGGGATTATCTACTGAAGTCAATGTATATGCTATGTGAATAAAATATTAATGATTTATTAATAAATCTTAATTTACAACAGAGCTTAAACATAAATTTGTCGGATTGCAAACTTGCCATATTGAAAGTAACTACAGTATCAGTAATTAAATCTAATAGCTGCTATTGAGATAACGCTATTTCCAGAATCCAGCTTGACCAGCTTTTCTAATTACTTGGATAAAAGTTTTGAAATTAAAACTAAAAACTAAATGTTACACAGACAAGTGGAATTTCACATTGTTAAACATAATAATACCACAGTGACTGACTGCATTTTTGTAATTTTATTTTTTTCACAAATAAATTGAATGATCACTAAAACAAGTACAGGAGGTCCTTGAATTATGAACATTCGTATTTATGAATATGAAATTTCAAAGAATCTTCAATAATTTTAAACAATATGATAGCAAAATGCTCTAGCAATCTATATTATGTAAAATTACACAGTTAATACATTTATTATGTTTCAAGACGACAGGTAACTACATCAAAAAATCCTTGCTTTATAATCAAAACGTTTTGTTCAAATCTATGGAATATGAAATTTTTAATTGGTCCAATTGTGAAATATATTATAAAACAGTGTATAAAGTTAATTCAGTACTATTAGGGGCTAAATAACAACAGTATCTGAATTATGACAAAACTTACATGTAAATTATATTTGTAACTTGATTGCCTGTAAGAGAAAATAATTAAAAACACAACAATTTACAAAGTGTATTAAAGGTTATTTGTTACTTTATTATTATTTTCAATAATAATAAAGTAACAAACAACCTAATAACAATTTATTTAATTAAAAGAAAAAAAAATCTGAAAACAATAATAAATTTATTAATTTAAACCATAGAGAATAAATTATTGTTTAAGATTATTTATCTCCTTCTCTATTAAAAATAGCAATCAGTAGTTGATATTACATGATAGAGTTGAAAGCCATTAATACAGCATGCAATTCTAATCCACCAAATTTGTTCTAGTGGACAGAGGTTTAGTAATGACTTTTACATGTCCCATATAATCATTGCTTATATAATTGCTGCTTAATTAATATAATTATATTAATTAAGCAATGATTTTATAAGCATTTTCTATGTGGTTTATGTTGCATTTCCACCTACTGGATGGAAAGCAGCATAAACTGCATAGAGAAAAAAATCATTATTGTATTGTTCAATAATAAAATAAAATGAAACAAAAGTATGATTTAATTATAAATTTTAATTTAAAAATGTTATATAGAGTTATATATCATGATTTATGGGAAAGAAAATTATTTTCTAATAAAACACATGTTCATAGATGATATGTTCGTGATTAATTTCTCTTAATGTTAGATTGTAATGAATGTCTCAATCATTGACTAATAACAATACCTTTCCATGCCCTATTACATTTTGATTATACTATGAATACCAACTGAATTGTAGATGAAAAGAATAGATGAACTAAGCCTGTATTCCCCATATAAATTTTTCAAAAGGTTGGATCCTAATTCAAACCCAGGTCACTTGGTTGGAAAATAGAAACATTTTCACATTGTAAATCTAACTGATTTGTCCTATTATAATACAGTAAACACTTGCTGAGTGTGGATTTGCAGAATGCAATTTTGCACATATGCATTATCTTAATTGTTTCCACTTAATTTGTTCAATGCTAGAATTTCATTCCTATGTGGTATACTGATGAGTGCATGGGTATCTGCAACAATATCCACGCGTGCACCTGGCAACCTTGCTTGACGCTGCCCGCTAGCTGAGTGACCCAGGCCGAGTTGCGATCATTTCATACATGTTAGCAGAGCTGTAATCACTTATTTATCACTTTTTATCCTCTTCTCCTTTTGCATTTGTATTTCTTTTAATTTCAAAAACTCAATATGACATCTAAGAGGAAGAATGAAGATGATAAAACAGCAAAAAAAGATGCAAAGTTTTGACATTATCTCAGAAAATTGAAATTTTAGGTAAGTTGAAAAATGGTACACGTGTTTCATCACTTGCAAGAGAACGAGTTATAAAAGAATCAAGTATAAGAACACTTTATGAAGATAGTGAAAACTCTGTGCTCCTTACTGCGAAATTTTTAAAGAGTTGCATCAGTCATTGTCCCAAGCAAAAATCACCAGCTTTTATAAAAAATAATTGTATCATATACCTACTTATTAAGCAGTAATAAAAATCCTTTCAATTAACATTTGTGTTCCATTTTCCCCTTTTAATTACAACAATATTTAGGTTTGTTTAAATTATACATGCCTTCTTAATTTGAACTATACCTAACACATTCCATAGGAAGTTAATTTTGCAGAATGCGATTTTGCCATACGCGCAATGTATTAATGACATAACCTCTGCATTCGGCAAGGGTTTACTGTATAATATGATTTAATACAATATTCATAGATAATATTGTACAATATATTTGAATTAATGCTCATACTGTATATAAAAATGGTTACCTGATTTTTAATTACTACTACTATAGGCTTCAATTCATTTTCTGTTTTTTTATGCATCCATTCTGCTAGTTTAAAAACTTAAACTGAATTAACTAATTAAAAAAATTAATGTTAGCAACAAAAAAGCAAAATGATGATAAGTGAGGCAATGTTAAACAAGAACCTATTGTATAATGGTTGCAATAACCATAAAAATTGTGAAAATACTTTTATAATATAAAAAGAAAATTTTAATGTATTGTAATTAGTTTTTGATTTCATTTTATATATTCAGGCATGTGGTATTACCGAAAGATGTTGCAAAAATGCTTCACGAATCTCGTCTCATGTCAGAATCTGAATGGCGTGGTCTCGGAGTTCAACAAAGCCAAGGTTGGGTGCACTACATGATTCACAAGCCAGAACCTCATGTCTTATTGTTCAGAAGACCTTTGCAAGGGCCTCCACCAAGTCAGGCAGAACAGTTAGAAGATGAATAGTTTACGTCAAACTAGTTGTTAAAATGAATATACAAATACATGTATTATAATGTAAAAAATAATAGTCATAGAATTTTGTTACTTTTATATATAAAAGTTGTATATTAAATAAACACAATTATATTTTTTATCATTTATATTATTTTTCACAAAACATTTGTGAATTAAAAGTTATTATTATTATTTCCATTCATAATATAATTTTGTTTAGGAAATTAATTTGTTAATTTAATAACATACTCTGGTGTTATAAAATACCTATGCAGTAATTGAATCATATTAAATAAATGAAGAGCATTATTTTTATAAGTATAAATTAGAACAGAATTTGTAAATTTGTGTAATCACACGCAACACAACAGAACTTACAAATGCAATCAGGGCCAGATTTACCAATAGGCCGAGTAGGCTGCGTCCTAGGGCCCCGCAATTCTATGGGCCCCAAAACTATCAATCAATTTTCAACTTTTATAAACTTTTAATAAGAAAAAAATGGGTTTTTATTAAAGTGCTAGATAGAACGTAAAATTTTAAAGATTCCTTATAAGTTATAAGGAGCCTTTAAAATTAGACATACCCTGATTTGAATTTTTAGGGGCCCCAAAGCCTTGCTCGTCCTAGGGCCTCTAAAAATGCAAATCTGGCTCTGAATGCAATAAATATTGGCAATAAGAAAAGGCATATGCTATATCTAAAGATAAATCAGAATAATAAATAGAATTATTTCTTTTTAGTTCATACAAAGTTTACTGAGAAGTAATTCACTTAAGCATGATTCTATAAAGTAAATTGCAGTCAATTTATTATAAATTACACAATTACTTTCAGTATTAACCCATCATCAGGTCACTGATGATGATTGAATGATGGCTTAATATCCAAAAGGATTTTATAATAATCTTTGTGGTTTGATTAATAAGCTTGTAACTTATGTTAATTTGGTGTCCTGAACAAAGACTTTATAATAAATTATATTGAAATTTTTTGTGATATATTATTGTTCAGTCATTCAATTAATGTAAATTTTTTAGACAAAAGTGTTTTTAGAATATCTGTAAACATTTTTAACCATTATTAATGATTTCAAGATGAAATTTATAACACTGTTCAGTTTATGATGCTGTATACTGTAAACTAATAGCCCGACTTACATAAATTGGGAGATATGTAACTTCTCATCCTGTCCCCTTCCTCGCTTGTTTCACAATAACATAGTGTACATATATGTATGTACATATATGATTTGTTGATTGAGAGTCTTTAATTACAATTACATATAAACGTTTATAATTTATTGTTTTCTTGGTAATAAAAAGCCAGTTAAGAACCTAATACAGTATGTACCTAATAATAATAAATTTGGGAATCTGTTGGCACCCCGACTTACGTAATTTTCGGTTTATGTTCTGTTTCTCGGTACCATCAATATGTAACTCCGGAGTATTATTGTATTCATGTTGTGAAAATCAACCAAAAAATGTGTTTCAATAAATTCTGGAGATAGTCTATTATCGTAATCCTTGTAATTTGCTTGTTTCACAATAACATAGTGTACATATATGATTTGTTGATTGAGAGTCTTTAATTACAATTACATATAAACGTTTATAATTTATTGTTTTCTTGGTAATAAAAAGCCAGTTAAGAACCTAATACATACAGTATGTACCTAATAATAATAAATTTGGGAATCTGTTGGCACCCCGACTTACGTAATTTTCGGTTTATGTTCTGTTTCTCGGTACCATCAATATGTAACTGCGGAGTATTGTATTCATGTTGTGAAAATCTGAACCAAAAAATGTGTTTCAATAAATTCTGGAGATAGTCTATTATCGTAATCCTTGTAATCCAGATTAAATCTTCAATTCAGCTCTTAAAATTTATAGAATATAAAAACCTTTTTGTGAGTTGTTTTCCATTTGTACAATTTTTCGTATTTTTTAAAATGTACTAACTAGTAAATTTTATATCACCACTAATTAGTAAAACAATTTTTGTTCTAATATGATAAAAAAAAAAACTTCAAATACAGTAAAGATTATTTAGTTTATAAATACAGTAGTATGTTTATATCTGATATTTTATTACAATTGATCAATTATTTTGGCAATTTTTATTCATATAAGTCAAAGCTGGGTATTACACTTAAATTTTTTTTAAAAATATTTTTTGTCACTGACAACTTTCTTGCTATGATTCGACGTTATTGCCGCCTATTATGCAAATTTTTTTTTTTTTTTAAGAAAGGATTTAATAATATACAATACTGTATGAGCTGCCAACTCATATTTATTCATATAATTCAAAGCTGGGTATTACACTTAAATATTTTTAAAAAATAAATATTTTGTCACTGACAACTTTCTTACTATGATTCGACGTTATTGCCGCCTAATTATGCAAATTTTTTTTTTTTTTAAGAAAGGATTTAATAATATACAATACTGTATGAGCTGCCAACTCGATGTTGTGATGTATTGAACACATATATCTAAAAATTTATAAAAAATATTCTTTGACTTACTGTACGTCAAATTGGGCGATCTACTCTTAAAATTTGTAAAAAATTTTGCGACGTTATCTTCATTTGAGAATAATGTCATGTTATATAAACATATTCATTAATTAAATATAAATGTTTATTACGTATTGTGTTTACGTATTGTAAACATGCATAAACATTTATGTTAATAGTTAATTTACGAATACGTTTATACAATATAATTGAAACTTCATTCTCAAATAATAATAATAATACTGTATGTCAATCCTATTCACTTTACATAACATTACTCAAATTTAAATGGCAGGATACTAACATTTAATTATAGATTCAACACTTGGAAACAAATAGAGAGGTAGAAAAACGCGAAGAGATTAGACGGTCATTAGACGATACGCCAGATATTCAATTTTGTAGCGCGATCAAGCAACGTGATATTTTGCTAAAAGTTATAAAAAATACAATACGATATGTTGCATTTTTATAATAACTTTTAATAAAATATCGCATCACAGATGCTAACGTTTGAAATTTGACGATTTATGCTACTAACATAGCACTTACGAAAGATGATAAATTTCAAAATAATTTAGTAGGTCCATGTTAAGTTGGACAGCCTATAGGAATCCTTTCTAAAACACAATTACTGTTGCACTAATAGGAAATTTTGGGAACCTGTGGCACTATCGATTGACTATAAATTTTTAAAAATTTTAAGAGTAAGTCCGCCCAACTTCACATACTGTCATTTACAAAAAATAATATAAGATTATCTATGCTAAAGTACTTTAAGAAATAACAATATATTGTTATATCAATAAAATACTGTATATATAACGTGTTTTATACATTAATTGGACATTTTACAAACGCTAATTAATTTTATATTGCATATCTAAGAATTGCGTGTTATCATTCGTTTCAATTTGTTTAACGCAAATTAAAAATTCGTTTTAAAAATGTCAGTCACAATCACCATTGGTCATAACTTAAAAGTACTGTACATTTAAAAATATGGTGTACTCTGTATGGAAAACAAATGCATCGTAAATCTACATTAATTTTATATTGCATATCTAAGAATTGCGTGTTATCATTCGTTTCAATTTGTTTAACGCAAATTAAAAATTCGTTTTAAAAATGTCAGTCACAATCACCATTGGTCATAACTGTACATTTAAAAATATGGTGTACTCTGTATGGAAAACAAATGCATCGTAAATCTACACAATTTAACATTTTAGAATCGTATGTAATCAAGAAGATGGAATTTCAGCACGAACAAGGACTGGATTGATAGTTCAATCGTATACTGAATGTTAGAAAAACGAGGACGTCGACTGGTAAGCTGTGCGATAGTTTGCTGTTTTCGCAAACGTGCATTCAATTCTATAGTTAGAATTGACACTGTTGGAAAAGCAATTCTCACGTGCAATTTTAGCAAACGAAGCGCCATTCTCACGACATTTTATAATTTCATGTTTCTTCTCTAATGCCAACAACTTGCATTTTTTAGTTACTCCAACAGTGTCTTATAACTTTGTTTTAATGATGAGAAGTATCCCATCATGAAAAAGTCAATTAACTATAGAATTGAATGCACTTTTGTGAAAATAGCCAACTTAAACATCGCACAGCTACCATTCGACGTCTTCGCTTTTCTAATATTAAGTGCGCATTCCGGTCTTCCTTGCGCAGGAGCTTAAATTTTTAGTAATTATTTCAGAAATTTAAATATACAGTAATTTTATTATTGATTTTTTGATTATAGGCGTATTCTTAGTAAAAGAGCATTTTTATTATGGGTTAGCCATTTTATAATTTCAAATGCTTGATGCTATCCCCAACCCATTTTTAATATGGGTTGGGGATTGCATGAAGCATAACATGCTCGTCTTAACCTTGCCTTGACAGATATACTACTAAAGCCAAAAACAAAATTCATTTTTATTTTAAAAAACAATATACAGGAATATCTTGTATAGCGCAGTTAATTGGTTCCAAGGAGCATCTGCGCTATGCAAAACCGCATTGTTCGAGGTCTATCTATAATGGATTTCAATATAATTTGTTTATTACAAAGATTTAGGATAATAAAAATGTTAAAAATGAAAAAATATTTATTTTTATTAAGATTTACTTAATAATACGTAATTGCTCTTTGTTATTTAAACAAAGAAAATTATTTTAAACTGATACATCAATAAAAGTTGTAGAAAATATTAGGACTCATTCATTGAATTGTCACGTAATATTTTTTAGCAAACGAAGCGTCATTCTCGTGACATTTTATAATTTCAAGTTTCTTCTCTAATGTCAACAAATTGCGTTTTTTTGGTATTCAACAGTATCATCTTTATTTTGTCTCTTTTCACTCTTATTTAAATAATAAAAGAATATTAAATACTAATCAGTGGCTTAGCTGAAAACTGAGAGGCCCCCCGCAAAAATGTCGATGGGCATTAAAATATTTTAATTTATCGATATACTGTAATATAATTCAAATGCTATGTAAACTCTGTAACACTGGGTGTCAACGTTTATTTATAAGGATGTCGACGTAAAAAAAGCCTAATACAAACTAATTTATTAATAAGGTTAATACGTGAAACTCTATACAGGTGAAAATAATTTTATTATATATACAAATTGTAAAACTTTTAAACAGATATACATTGATTTAAATGAAAGTAATTTTATTTAGACAAGTTAAACAATAATTAAATACATCAGAAGATATTTAAGTTTACATGCTGTTACGAAATCGTTCCAAACGTTTGGCATTTTTATTTGCAAATTCCTCTATCGCATTCTATGGATAACAGAGCTAAACCTGCTAATTGCACTTGCGTCATTAAACACATGATTACATTCTAACAAATGATATGCATAATTTGATTTACATGTTCTATATAGAGCATTTGCATATTTATTTCAACATTTTGAAAATTTATTTAACCCATTTGCAAATACATCTAAACCTTTTACAATTTCATGCAAACCAGTCGATTGATAGAAAAGCAACGCCTTATGCACGAGTCTGTTCGTTTGTTCCAC
This sequence comes from Olivierus martensii, assembly GCA_000484575.1. Taxonomy (NCBI): domain Eukaryota; kingdom Metazoa; phylum Arthropoda; class Arachnida; order Scorpiones; family Buthidae; genus Olivierus; species Olivierus martensii. The sequence goes on from AYEL01064092.1 coordinate 33,957, forward strand.
ACTGCGACTTCGGGTATAAAATTTAAACCGACTTATATATATAAAACATTAACTACAACCTCCATAATAAAGATAAAGAAGAAGAAGAAGAAAGAATATATAGAATATGAGTGACAATGATTCAAGTTCTCTGAACTCTTCCGTTGCTCGATGCAGAGTTAGAGGAAGGCGTGGAAAGTATGAGGTTGTTTCTATGGAAAAAAAGAAACATTTGTAAAATTGTATGAAGAAGGTTTTTCTGTAAAGGAGGCGGCATCAAAATCAGGTATAAAATGGAATACGGGGAAAAGCATAATTAGAATGTACAGAAGGGATAATTTTGAGGACCTCGAGGGAACAGGCCAAAACTACTTAATCCTTATGTCCGCCTAACAGGAGCAGCAGTTGAGAAACAGCCCGGAATTACTCTTATGAAAATCAGAGAGAAGCTTCTTGAACACACATTGAGTTAAGTGTGTCTTCCATAAGAAATGCATTACACGATTTAAAAATTATTCTTAAAAAAGCATCACTAGAAGTAGATGGAATGAATAGCGAGTCAAATATTCTGCTTAGAAGGCAGTATGCAGCTTCAATCAATCAGTCTCTGTAAACCGGGAAAAATCATTTTTATAGATGAAAGTGGATTTAATCTTCATATCAGACGATCTCAAGCTCATTCGAAGACTGGTACTAGGGCAGTGATTATTATCTCCACTGTCAGAGGACGGAATATCACACTTATTGTTGCACTGAATAATCAAGGAATTGTTCACTCAAAAATTATATCTTCCAGAACCACAACTAACTGCAGAACTCTTCTGTGAGTTTATCATGGAACTCGAAACGAAACTCCAAGACTCAATAGATGTTGTATTGATCATGGACAATGCTCGGATTCGCCGGTTACATGCAGTAGAAGATATCATGGATTCTTCCCAAATTTGTATGAAATTTTTGCCACCTTATTCTCCAATGCTCAATCCATTTGAGAAGGCTTTTTCTATATATAATTAAAATCAAAGCTAGGGAAATACTAAGCCGTCGGGAAGAACATCAGTTACCGGAAGTCAAAGAATGCAAATCGAATTATTCGTCTAAAGATAGAATTAAATTTCCAATAATAAAATGACACAAATTTTAAGGTAAAAAAATAAAATAAGTAATCTTTATTGGGAAGTAAACAAAAAAATATATATATATATAATTAGATTTATGAACATGAAGAATGCTTCGATTTTTGTTAGTAATAATTTTTACCCTTTTCATGTTCAACCGTCTGATTAAATTTAACAGGAGAAAAGTCTTTTTTTTTTTCTTGTTTATTTATATCAGCGAAAAGAAGTTTGTTCATCAAGAATAATTATCCGGTACTTACCTCGTATAAACTGGCTGGAGGTGTTAGGACGGCAAAATCTACACTGCGAATGATCTAGAAAGGGAAATGAAACATTTTACCTTTAGTTAACAGTATGTGGTCACAACAGTCATTATTCTGTAATTAGTGCACTGTGTTTCATTACGCTTAATTAGCCAGGGGACATAGCCTAGTTAACCTTTCCTGTACACTTTACACTTTTCTAAGCGATTACAAGCAGAAAACCCGAAACGAACACGGTATCAATGGTTATTTTATAACCATAATATCAAGAAAAAAAAGTTAAAAACATTAAAGAGAACGAGTTACGTTTAAGTCGAAAGATTTCCTGAAAAAAATTGACTTTATATTTATATATATATATACAGACGACGGTTCGTGCGAGTGTGATATTTTACATTTTCTTGTTAGAGATCTCCATTTGAGAGTTACTTCCATCCGAGTTTGCACTTTTACATCCATTAGGAGTGACGACAAAACTGTGGTCGAGACTCGGTTACGTAGAGAACTCTTACTACCGACCATACATCTTCAGTTGGAAACTTCGTGTCTTCTTATGGGCAATTTACAGTAACAGCGATCTCAACTTTGACTCGGACCACTCCTTCCAGCTGTCGCAATCCCTAGAGAGAGATCCACTCAACTGTATCTTTAAGCCGCAATATTACTTTACAGACTGAAATGAACCCACCTCTAGGATAAAAATATATATATAAGAAAAAAAAAAAATACATTTTTCTATATTCCGTTTATGAGATATTTGCTTTTGGGATTTTTTTTATTATTAATAAAATAAAATTTTATGGACCGATTTAAATTTATCCGACATAAAACTCTTCAATATTAAATGTAAAGGATATTTAATTGGTGAAAGTTAATGTAGTTATTTAGCAATTACAGTTTAATTACGACGTGCTCATCAAATTCAATTATAGGAAAGTGTTATGTCTTCTATAGATTTCGACCTATAATTTGTAATGTATAGTTTATCGCAAATTATGTATTCTGCGTTAATTGATGTCTTTCTAATAAGATAGTTTAGCTTTAACTCTGTCATATACGAATAACATTTAAATTATTAATGCTAACTTTACTAAGTTATACAAACAAGATCGTGAATGATACGTAAAAATCGAAAAATTCGAGAGTTAAACATTAATCGATTTTTATTATAAATAATTGTTAATTTTTTTTTTGATCAAAATTTAGTAAAATAAGTTAGTAAGTTAGTTCATATTTTTTTTTTTTTATAAACAAACAGACTATAATATGGAAAACATACAGGTTCGGCTTATATACGAGACATTATGGAATCAAATTTACAGTAAAACTAGTACTTTTATCGTCTATAACCAGTAATTTTGCATCTTTCGTTTTGTCATGGCTAATTTACTGTGTATAAAATCGAGCAGAATGTGTTATGTTCTAAAACAAATTTCCTAATATCGACTTATACACGGATCAATACAATTTCTGCCTTCTAGAAGCTCAAAACTAGGAATCGACTTATACGCGAGGCTATATATGGTATATGAAATATAATCTATATAAATCTTATTTTGTAAATAGCACAGTATTAAATTTATCGGAAAAATCTAACGCTCGTAATCATAGATTTAGCAGTCATAAAGAACGACATTAACAAGACTGAAAATGTGAAATTTTCTTAAGACATTTGGAAAAATTGTAAAGTGAAATTTTTCACTAAATACTTGAGTTTTTTTTTTTTTTTCTTTTTGAGAAAATTAATGAATATATACTTTAATAAACTTGTTAGAATGAAAACCAGGTGTTCCAGACATAAATAACTTATGCTTACATATCATGTATACATTCGTATAATGGAGAAACACAGCAGGAAATAAAAATTTACATAATAAACCTAATTAAAGATAGGATTTTATTAATTTTGGATGCTTTTGTAATCATTTAAATTTATATATTTTAAAAAATTTCCATTAAAAAGCATTGTGGCATCTCGTAAATAAAAATTCTTGACAGATATTAAAAGCGGAAAAGTAATAATTTCGTCGAAATTAACAGTGTAATATATATTTTTTTTTCTTAGCATTTTTTTGAAGCACTCGATGAATGCCAATTCAAATTTAAAAAATAAAAAATAAAAATTTAACTGGCATTTCGAAGCATGCGAGCATACAAGATTATTCTGTTTAATGAGGAATGTTAATGACTTCGAAATATTCAATATCGAAATTACAAGGAATTTTTTTTTTTTTGCAAGTTCGAAATATTTCAAGAATAGAATCTCTAATATTTAAATTTAATATTTCATAATGGCATAAATATTTCATCGTCCTTCATAAGGTCTTATTTATAATTTATTGTTGTTCTCGCATAATTATCATAAATTTGATTTTCTCCAATACTGAAGATAAATCTGTTTGCAAGAGAAAATGGCCACAATCATATGCATCTAAGCGTAATTGTTATACAACATTATCGTGCATATAAAGCATGCTTTAATGCTTTAAATAATATATATATATATATATAATCTTCGTGGTGTTTATCTACTGTTTTGTTTGTCTGTTGTGGGTGTGTCCTCAAAAATAACTTGGAAAGGAAATTGGATGTAGATGAAATGAGGATGTTGAGATTCATGTGTGGTGTAACAAGAATGGATAAATCAGAGGTACAATTAAAGTAGGCCCGATTAGTAGGAAGATCCAGGAAGGAAGATTAAGGTGGTTCGGGCATATAAAAAGAAGGAGTAAGGAATATGTGGGTAGAAAGATTGAGGAAATGACCATTGGTGGGAAGAAAAGAAGAGATAGACCCAGAATTAGATGGACAGAGAGGGTGAGGGAGGACTTGAGAGAGAAGGGATTGAGGGAAGAGGACGCCTTGGACAGAGATACATGGAGAGTTAGAATAAAAAATGCCGACCCCATTTGAATGGGACAATCAATGCTTGGGAAAGAAGAAGAAACCCCATTTGAATGGGACAATCAAGGCTTGGGAAAGAAGAAGAAGAGTCCACTGCGATGTTTAATTTTTCCACACTATATAAAAAAATCCAAATTTTCAACGTGATCGATCATGTAAAACTTTCAAAATTTGAAGTAAAGTAAGATGATTAAATCTTTTTATTCAATTTGTTCAAAATTTAATAAAATTTAAACATTTCTAAGGTTAATTTACACACACACACACACACACACACACACACACACATACACAACACTGCTTAGCATTTAGAAGTTAGTAAATTAATTTATAATCGTTGAAAAAAAGAAGAAAAAAAAAAAAAAGATACCCCGTTAAGATATTCAAATGGTCTTTGTATTTAAACGTTCAACTATAGAAATTGGCTTGTTGATATGTAAAATTGCTAGGAAAGATGCAACCAATGCAAATCAATTAAATTTCTAAAAGAATAAAACCCTTTTGTAGTAAGAAGAGGAAGATTAAATAAGAGTTTACTCTTAACATTCAACAATATTAAAAAGAGTTAAAAACTGTAGTTACAAATTAAAAATGGCAAGTAAACAGTTCTGATTCTTACACGTTTACTAATGTGACATAAGGTGACAGTATTATCAGACTCATTAATTAAATTCTGTTATAGAATTTAAGAGAATGGATGGACTCTGCTAGAAGATTGACACAAAACGCTTTGTTTGTTTAGTCTTCATTGCAACTTTAATGGAGGAAAGCATTCCCTTTCTGAATTGTGTCGTCAAGCGACTAATTAAGACGCACAGTTCTCTATATACATTCTCTACTCCTACTTTCGGTTAAATAAATTAAAAACCGTCAGTAAAATAATTAAAAAGATTTATTTATTTAACGTGCGGATTTATAAGTGTGTGACGTCTTAACAAAAACTGTCAACCCGTAAAACGAAAAGGTTAATTTTCGTCGGATGATAAATGTAAATATGCTTATAGAAAATTGTCCGTTTAAAACACGAAGGGGGAAAAACAAAAAGAAAACAGGAAAAAAACGGAGGTGGAAAATGGAAAAGCATTGATCCGACAGTGCAGTTGAGAAGTTGTAAGACAAGCTGTGTTGGTTGTAAGCTGAGGAATAGTTCAAACAATGCGATCGACTGCAGACCGACTAGTTTCGTAACAAATATAATTACGAGTCGGATGTTATAGTACACAACTTTTTTTCCTTCTTTTTTTTTTAATGGAGTTCGTCGGGTTGAACACACAAACACACACACACACACACACACACACACACACTTCTACTACTAAACTATTGCTACTTTAGAAAAGTCGGTACTTTAATGTATCTATTTACTAATCGACTCGTTAAAACTGTTAACTCAAACTAAACTTTCAACTTTCAATAAAAGGCGCAGTGTTTGTTCTCGTTGCGTGTTTAATTATGCGATTTTATCAGAATCGTCCTCCTTCGGCTCCTTTATCTCATATACGATCGTAGATACGGACAAAAATATATATGTCCACAACGTAAAACTTTCGTTATTTTTAAGTGGCAGAACCCACTCGAAATTCACTCTTTAAAGATTTCGAGAAAAGTATAAAAGTTTCCTTTCTATACCCTATTAATTTACTTCACTCGTTGCGAAAACATTATTAAGTTTAATTTGGAATAAATTGATGGATGGGGTTTGAGAAACAAAGCAACCAGTTTACACTAAAGCACTCTAATGAAATCAAATCTACTCCTTTATAATTAAGCGCCGTACAAACATTGATAGAAAAGTTTTCGAAAACTTTAGCTAACAACCAAGTATTGTCCATCTTCATCGTCTTTGTTTGACAAAACAAATCTGATTAAATCTATATATATAAGACGGAAACTTCGTTCAATGTATCGCAATACGTTGTCAATACTCAGTCAATCTAATTCGGTTCTGTGTGTGTTTGTATGTGTGTGTATTCGCAGTTAATAGAAGTGTCGTTTCTTTGATTAAGAAGAGCTAGAAGCCATCCAAAAATAGAGTCGAATTTACATTCTTTTACAATAAATCTATCCGAAACGACTCCGAATGGATTAAAAAAAAGATCGAAATATCGGAGAATCGTTTAAAGCCGAGACACTTCGGAATAATCGAATTAGGTATCAGTGTAGACCGATCCAATTCTGTCAAACGGGGAAAATGTATGACTGCAAAATAACAATTTAATCTACGAATTAGCACTTGTAACAGTACAAGAGAAGCAAATGTTTTGGGTCGAATGCTCTACACGACTTGTTATCTGCATGATGGATACTTGTCCCTTGTGCACCCATGTATTATTTATTAGATATGAAGTCCGTCGGGAAATCTTCCCTTAACTCGGGGAATTTTCCCAAGTGGAAGACTTTAGCTTAGAATCTAGCAGAGGTAGGAATTTATTTGTCGCCATGCACCTCACGTTGCCCACAGCACCGATATGAGCACAACTGCGAGCGTTATCGGGTGTTGTCGTTGGCTGATAAATAGCCGAGTCAACAGCACGCGTATTGCCATAGCAACGAGTAAACGGCGCGTGTCACACAATGACACGTCATAAGGCTACATCCTGAATACAAATAGCCTCATGAAATGGGGCAATGGTTCGAATTGAGAATGATAACAGCCTTCTCTCTCTCTCTCTCTCTTTCTTCTCTCTATCCATAAAAATGCAAACTTTTACAGAAAGTAATTAAAGAATAATAAAAAAAAGAATTCCTGTCGGATAATATCTCCTCCGAAAGTTTATCAACTGAAAAAAAAAAGAGTAACTAACTAAATCGCGATCACTTTGTGTGAAGCAGACGGAGTAACTTTTTTTTTCTCTTTCTTTTTACACACCCCCAACGTTAGATAAACTTATTAGCTGATGTAATACTTGAGAGAATATCCGTACTAAAACAGTGATGCAATTTCGGGTGAGTGTAAAATTAAACACGTCAACAGAGATTTAATTTACAAAATGAGATTGGGCGGTTGAAAAAGTCGAGCAGGAAGGACGGAAAAACGGGAGAGAAAGTGAGAGAGAAACGAAGGGAGGGAGTGACGAAAGGATACGGAGTTACTATATGCAGCAGCAGCAGACAGCAATAAGAGGGTCCTCTTTTCTAAAGCGGATAATCTCGCTGGGATATTTCTCTCTCTCTCTCTTCTTTCTTTACGGTCAAAGCACTTTGTAATTAATTTTGAGTTCTAACAAATAGCCAACGGGTACGGTTGGTGTATGCAAGGTCAAACTGAATTTGTATTAATGCACCAAACGGCAAGCGCGGAAACTCGATGGGAGGTGGACTCCATTAAACGCCTGAACACACCTGACTGTCGACCAGAGAAAATTGGAAGAGCGGTTCCAGTGCCGGCATACAAATGACATATTTTGTTGGCGCACGGGCTCACGGGATATTGGCAACTAACTCTGCCACCTGCAAATATATAGATATGGAAAACACAAAGGGGGAAGAACGCGAGAAGGGAGGAAAAGAGGGAAGGAAATCGACCTTCTCTCGTAATGATAGATGACATTTCAATCGTGCACATCAACTTTCAACGTCTGCATACACACACACACACACACGAGAATTAAAACGTCCAACTAGTAGAAAGTCTTTTATATCGATTAGTTGGTGTGAACTCTAAAATAAACCGTGCCCAGTCAGCAGGTCAGCTGTCAGCGCAGTGAATATCGATCCTGTAACAAGTGTAGAGTCCACTTTCGTATAAGCAAAATTCCAGCCAAAAAAAAAAAAATAAATAATTATTATCAGTTCTAACTCAAAACGTGACAGGATTACGAAGACAAGAGTTACGCCCACGCAATTAACAACGAGCTGTCGTAATTTACGATCGGACAGGATGTCGTAAATACGTCTGCACGTATGCCATTTCTTCTTTGAACATGTTCTCCCCAGAATCCGTTTATTATACATTTATATATATAAATATAGATCATAGAACTATACAGAGTATATAAATCTGGGTCGAGTTTAGATAAACTAAGACAAGAGAGCGTAACAATATTTTACGCTTATCCAAGTCTTCTACAGTCAAAATTTTTGACTGCATCCTTTTATATATATATAAAAAAAAAAGAAACACACGATATTCAGCAGATAATTCGAAAATTTTGTATGTTTAATAGCTTAATCTAAAGTTCTATTATCATTTATTTTAACAGCCTTTAAGCTCGTTAAACTAAAGGCCAAATTGTTAATCCTAAATAAGGATCTAAAATTACTAATTAGGCTATTAACTCAAAACCCATTAATGGCAAATATTTCTCATTAATGACCTTTAAAATAATTATCTTTAAGTTAATAGATTAAGATCAGTCCGATTTGTTAATACGAATTGCATTTAATATTCATTAAATTTAAACATTCAAATATTATTAAACTTTGGGCCTTACGCGAACACGTGTGCTTATCCTAACTAATAATAAAATTTCATTTTTAACGATATTAATTCTTGAAAATTTTTAAATAAATAAACTACTGAATATTTTTATTTTTAAATAATTTTTCTAGAAATAAAAAAAAAATAAAAAATTTACGCCAAACCGCGTTATCTATATAGACTTACGTATTTAGAACAAGCGTATAAATGAAGACAAATTAAGAATAACTAACATAATTGCGTTATATCAAACAAACGAAATCTGTCATTTAATATGAATTAATTTCAATCATCAATAATTAATAACGACAATATTTTTTTTTCGTCGAGCGAAGCTGAGCATCAAACAGAAAATTAATAAATATTTAATAATGGAAATTTGTATGCAAAATACATAACAATCTAAACGAATTTTTCTTTCTTATTTTTTTTTTTTCCTCCTCTAATTTTGTTTTTGTTATCGTTGTCATGTTTTGTAAAGAAATTAATATTTCTATTTTAATACTTTATAATCCTTTAATTTTTTTAAAAAATTTTTCCTAAAGGAAAATTTATTATTAAATCCCGACAAAATTTTCTTGCAAATTATAATTAATTTGTTCGAAAATTCTTTTAAAAGAATTAAATTTTATTATTATTATTATTTTATTATTTAAATATATGTTTTTTGAAAAAATTGTAAAAATAACAATTTCTTGTATTGTTTCCTTCTTAAATCGTCATAATTAATAAAAATATTACGCCTGGTCATAATACTTAAAATATAATTATAACCGTGAGTAATATTTTTTCTTAAAAATTTACATTTCGGTTGAAGAAAATGATCCCTGATACGATTTCGGATCGTTCAAGTGAAAAACTAACGCTATTTCATGCCAATTGCCAATATGGCGTGGAGGAGACTGTATCTAATATTTCAGAAAATATCAATCACAGCGAAAAATGTCATTAAAATCAGAAAATGAAACAATCATCAAATGGGATTCCAAATATCATACGATTACTAACCCATCCTGTAGGTATCAGTCAATATAAAAATAATCTGCACAATAAGGTGAAAAATACTGCATTTCACTTTTCGGCAATGGCATAAAAATAAGAATTATGATGATAATCATTCAATATGAGTGAAATTTCAAATTAGCAGCAGAATAAACCCCTACTGACTCGAAATAGTACCATAAATATTAATATTGAACCACAGTTTCTCTTCTTCATCCTTTTGTAAAGAAATTTTTTAATTTACACTTTTTACAATTTCATATGTATTTCATATGAAATTTCATATGTATGAGATAGAAATTTCAGTTTTCTATCTGACTATCAAGTTAAGCATCTCTGGAAGGATATACATCATTTATCATATTGATTACAAGGATATTTAATCAATGTTAAATTAAGAGCATATATATCAAATCTATAGATTTTTGTTAGGAATAATGGATGTTTATTGAATATGTAGAATATGAAAAATTTATTAAAGCTATAAAAGAGCAATGAATAATATTTTTAATTAATGCAATCCTATATCCTGCATTAGTAATCTGCACTGTTGATGCTTCGATACAAAAATAGATGCTCTTGATCCAGAATGAAAGATAAACATAAAGCGGAATTGATTGTTGAATAATGAGAATATCTGCATTCTTATCTTAAATATGATATAAGGCAATTATCTAAACATTATTATGATCTTACTATAATTCTAGCATATATGCATGGAATCGTTTCATTATGAAAGAGAAAATAAAATTAATTTAGATGGAATTGATAATACGAAAATCAAATCAATTAATCTTTATGCAGATATGAAATTCCCCGGTTAAATTTTATTATATAAAGTGATTTAATTAATTGAGAAAATTAATTAGAAGTTTAGTAAATATTAATTAATTTATAAAAATTATAAGAAGGAATTTTAATATATATTTTTATCATATTCTAATCAGATAAGAGAACTGTCAGTTGAGCAGGTGCAGCATTTAGCATCTAAATCGGAAAAACAGATTCTATACAGCATAGGTCTTATTTGATTATTGTAAGCGAGATATTTTTTAAGGATTTGGATGCCTTAGGTAATAGATCATTAGAAATTAATATCATATATAAAGAGGAAAATCTTCATTTTTATAATAATAGTGTTTCTTGATTTTCATTAAATTATTTCAGGATTTTTTAGAAAAATTTCAGTAATATTAAGCGATTGCCTAGGTTTTTAAACTTATCGGTAGAAATAAGTTCATCATTTGCAGAATGGCATCAGTTGATCAGACATCCTTCGATATTCCAAACGATGACATTATTTTTTATCCCATTTGTTATATGAATCCTATACTTACTAGAGGAAAGATGTTCGGAATGGAAGTTATAGAATCTTGTAAGTGCCATATTAAAAAGAATACTTATTCAGAAACAATTTATTATTTCTATCAAATAGGCATAGAAATATTCATGTGGTTTACTACTATCCGATTATTTATTACTCTATTGAACGAAGAAATTTTGTGTGGAGGTTGGAGCTCTATTTTCCAGGAAAATAAAATTCTATACAAATTAGCGATGTTTTTCTTCTCTTTTTATATTGCTGTGCAATATACTTCTATGAGCAGAAGTAAATATATTTGGATGAACAACAAAAGCACATATCGCGACGAGAGACTTGTATGGGAAAGAATAGAGAAATTAATAAACTCAGCATTTATTCATTTCATTTTTCTTACATTTATGATGTCATTTCAATGTGATTTATTTCTTTATCCTGCATTATACAGTCAAACAAATTCAGAATATATATCAATTGTTTGTTTGATATGCTTCAGAATACAGTTTCTCTTTAGTTTTGGACAAAATATATACATTTTGTCTTTAATGATATCCTTTTGGTTTTTAGTATACAATCGATTATGCTTTCTGTATGAGAAAACTCTTTTCATCAACAAAAACACGAAAAATTTAAGAATGCAAATAGAAGATGTATTTGACAGACATACAGAATTATGGGAATTATTTCAGCAAAGTAACCAACTTCAGGAAAATTTTCATGCTTTTGCATATTTATTCTATACGCACTTTGCCTGTTTATTATTGTACTTGTCTATATACGCAAAAACAGATTTCACACAGATTATAATATTAAATTTTACAGGAATCTATATAATAGGATGCGTTATTGTGGCATACTTTCTTTCTAAATTAACTTCAGGTGTGAGTATATCCAATTGTATAACGTAATTATTAAATAATTAATTTAATCTATATAATATAGTATTTTTATTTATAATTCTTACTTGAGAGAATATATATTTTAAATATAAGCAAATCTTTAATTTATTTGCCGTATTTATCACAACAGATGAAACTATGATAGAGTAAAATTTAATTATTATTTCTTAAAAATTATTTATGCATTGAGATGGTGAAAAAAGATACTTATCTAAATTCAGCAGTATTATTGTTTTAAAATTTTTAGCAAATATTCTGCAAATAAAATTTTCAATAGTAGAAAATTTAGTTAAAAGTTTTTTTTTTTAAATATTTTCTTTAATTAGAACAAACAAATGTGAATAATTAACATTTATTTATGTGAAATATTCAAATTTAAAAAATGATAAAATAAGAAACGAAAAATTCTTTTTCATGATATTTGAAAACTGTATTGCGACTGTTCGCCTGATAGATTTCATCTGAAAAATGAGTTCACTCAAAATTATGCAGAGGTACTACTACTATATTTTTTTTTTAGGAGGATCGGGCTGACCCCATCTTGATGATGAGAATAGTACTAACAAGAATACTTATATTTGCTATTTAATGATTACATATCGAAGATTCTCAAGAAGTGAATCATTAGTAGTGTATATTAATGCATGAACAAAACACAATAGTGAAGAATATTTCATTAAAAATTGTAAACCTGTTATATTTTCAAATAAGTAAGAAATAGTTATTTTAGTAGAATTTTATGGCATAACAGGTTTCTTTATTCTAAATTATAAAAAACTTTTCAAACATTTTCAAAAGAAAGGTTGCTATGACAACAATCATTCCTTTTAAACTTTGTTATTCTTTAGAATTTAAGCAACTGATTCCTAGTGCGGTTTCATTGAGCATTTATTTTCGGCAACAATTATTTCTACACACTGGAAATTAGCAATAAAATCCTACCATAAAGAAGTATTGAGTACTCATAGAAGGACTAATGAAAAAAATTGTAACTTAAGTATGTGCCCATATTGATATTGAATTGTATTCCATATCATACTCCTAAGTACTTTACTTAGTCTTAAATTAATACCTATAATCTCTGATTTCTATAGGTTAGATCAAACAAATACACCGGTTCTATTTATTTTCGATAGATCTTACTGTTTCTATGAATATTCTATATTCGAAATGCATACATAAAAAGAGTAACAACATTATTCAGTAGTTTATATATTTGCAGCTATTACTTTGAAAATAGCCATATTAATTGGTAAAAACATAAATAAAAATTATTTTGTAAGCACATATTATGATAAAACAAAATATACAGCATATTTATTTTATGATTTATTGCAGAGTTTCCATTACCATTGATATATTTAAATATTTAAATTTCATAATAATGGTTAGTATAATTTTTATTTCATATTTATAATTAATATATTCTCTTCTCTTCATTAAAATATAGCTATATAGCGATTATATTTCAATTGGAAGGATTTCTTCGGCTGATCTTCATTTGAATTACAAACTGAAGGTTGGTCTTCATTTCAATTTATAGAAATTATATATATAAATATTTTTAAAATAGTTCAATTTTAATTGCAGATATTAAATTTTATGAAGCGATTTGGAAGAATGCCTCTTGGCATCTCTGTTGGTGGATTCTTTTTCATAAAGAAAACATTCTTTATCAGAGTATGTATTTCATTACATTTTAAAAATTGTTTTTGCATAAAATTAAAACATTATTTTATTTATTCTATATATAGATGATTCACTGTCTTTATTCTGTATTCTCTACTTTTTTGAAACTCAGAGGAACAACTAGACGAAGCACGCATTACTGCATTTCACAAAGCGAAAATACTACAATTACTTCTAATTCAACATTATGAATAAAAATAATCGGAATATTGGTGATATTGTGTATAAAATTTAACATATATGTATAAACATTTATGAATGAATGTATGATATCACAAAACATTATTTATAATTATTTAAAGCTAAATATTAAAAGAGAAACTCGAATTTTGTAGAAATTTATATAAATTGGTTTAATTAAAATTGTTTCTTGAATGTAAATTAGCAAAAATTTTCAGTTTATTGTGTATTAGAATATATTAATGCTGATGTCATTATAAGAGAAAACTCAAATATTAATATAGATATGATTATGGGAGTGGTTTTTAAATAGATACTTTATCACTATAATGACAATGTTAATACTCTCAAGTTTCAATCGATGACAAGACAAGATAGATTCTTAATAGAACAAGGGCATAATGCCTTTATTTAGAAATATTTTATAGATCACGATTAAATATATATTTCGGATGTTTAAACATCTCATCATCAGTCTTTTGAATTGATAATTTAAAAAAATACAAAAAATTTTTCAATATTAAGTAAATATGATTTTATTTTTCTATAAAATCATTAAAAAATGAAGATATTGATAATTACTGACCTGAAAAAGTTCTAAACACATATAAGATTCTAATTTGATGTGACCCGTATATGCAGAATTTTTCCACGAATATAAATTTATAGAAATTTCATAAACAGTAGTACGATTGAGAATTTTAAAGAAATAACAATAATATTTTAAGTTATAATAAAAAAATTGATTAAGGCTGACAGAGCTATTGTATTATAAAAATAGAAGCTATTATATATTAAATTTTTGTAAAAAATTTTCTTTAAAAGGATAAGGTAAGCGGCTGTTATACTCAATAACAGTTTTGTTTAGAAAGTGATTTTTTTTATAGAAGTAATATAAGAATAACTACCATGATCTAAAAATAGCATGATTTCAAGACAATTACTAATGCTATATATATTTAATATTATTTAATGTCATTTATACATGTATAAATTTTGAGGATGATTATAATGACACAATAAAAAACATTTTCCATATTTTTTTCATTTCAAAATCTGAAATTTGGAAATTATATAAGATCTGAGTCATTTTACTAACAACTTGAGACTGAATGAATAAATTTGAAGAAATCAGTGGATTCTGGATTCTTCGAGGAAGAGTTTAGTTGCTATCCCATCTTAATTGGACTAATTGGATAAAAATATCGACTTTGTTCTAACTTGAGAATGAATGAATAAATTTGAAGAAATCAGTGGATTCTGGATTCTTCGAGTAAGAGTTTAGTTGCTATCCCATCTTAATTGGACTAATTGGATAAAAATATCGACTTTGTTTACTTTATTATCCCAATATGATGCCAGATAATTAAATGCAATTAATTTACTGATTACCCAAACATTTTCTTGTAAATTATTTTGAATCTGCTCACAAAATTCTTCTAAGAATTAAATTTTTCTATTTTATTATTAATAATTCTTAAACCTTTATATATAATAAATTGAACGTCTGTTAGTTTGTCTGTACACTTATATAACTTAAGAATAGCTAAATGAACTTGGAATAAATTATGTGCCATTGGATTCTGGATTCTTCCAGAAAGGATTAAGTTGTATCCATCTTAATTGTACTAATTTAGATCGATAATATGAAAAAATAAAATAAAATATCGACTTTATACGATGCCAGATCGATAAATTAATTGCGTTTAAATACTACCAGGCATTCAGGATAATACAAGTACCGATATAAAAATAAATTGATGATATTAACACCGTCATCAATTCTTTTTTTTCTTCTTCCCTTGCAGAAATTGTAATCTGAAGATTAATTTCATTGATTGTAATCTAAAGATTAATTATCGGAAACAAAAATTTGCAGATTGCATTTATTAAAATTTTCGACATTCATTACGTCTGCATCATATTTTAAGTTATTAAACAATTTAATTCTGTTTGTAGAAAATTCATATCTTTGTAATTGTCATTATCATTTGATTGGAAAACTGATTACAAATTTTCCATTTTTAGAACGATCGGCATGGTGGACATTGTTTGCAAAATTAATATTATATTTTACATGAATAAATGAAGAGAATTTTGCTTTAATTACTTTAAATGGTTTGTTGTAATTTTATTATTATTATTATTATTTTTAATGTAAAAAATTTTTATTAAAAGAAATTTTAGTAATATTCGTTTTACGAAGTATGCAAATCCCATTTAAATCCTTATAAATTTTCATTAATAATTTTTCTTAAAATGCGTGCAAATTAAACTAGATGAAAAAATTATTATATTATTAATAGTCAAACGTGGCTGGCTGGCTGGATGTCCCTTTTTCGGTTGAACTACTGTACCGATTTCTATAAATAGGGTATCTTTAGAAAGGTCTAATTTTTGGATGTCTGCGACAGTCCAAATTATTTGTTGTTATTAATAATTTAAAAATTTAAGAATAGAAATTACATTGAAATTGTAGTTCCTCTAAAAAGACAGAATACGCAGATGGCGCTGTAACATAATAATGGATGCTCATCGATGGATTCCCTACACGAATTCGGAGGTGTTTTTCTCGTTATATACAGTATTATTAGATTAAATCATGTAATTATATATCCGCTCATTTATATCAGCTGGTAATTTCTAGTATATACATTTTTAATAATATTTGCGGTTAAAATATGATTTTTATTTAATTTTAAATGTTTTAAAACTGTAATTATATATCAGCTGGTAATTTCTAGTATATATATTTTTAATAATATTTGCGGTTAAAATATGATTTTTATTTAATTTTAAATGTTTTAAAAATGCCACTGATGAACGAAAATTCGCAAATTTCGATCTCCATGAAAGTTTAGTCGAGAGACGTTTCATAAATCCTTTTTTTTTTTTTTTTTTTTCGCCACGAAAATTCAATCCTTTCGCCGATGTTGATTTTTATACAAAGAAAAAAAAAAAAAAAGATTAATCTTAAATTATAAATCTGAACGTGTTTTGTTTTGTGGGAACAGATTTTAAAATTCTTATCCGATTCCAATAAACACATTGCGGGCTTAGAACTAACTTAATGATCAACATCAGCAGCCAAACAAATATGTTCCTCCCTTGACTGCACTAACTCTTACGTATATATAAATTCGAACAATTGAAAAGATTTATAGTAAAGTTGGAAAGTATACGAGAATGTAGACATGCGATTTTTGTATCCGCCGTGTAATTAAAGATTTGAATTAAAAATAAAAAAATTCTGTTAAATGTGAAACTGCAGCAGTTGTCTTCCCACGCACCTCGTCACGAGCAGGTTCAATCGTTCACACAGACATCATCACAGTCACCAAAAAGATAGTGCAGACGGTGACACATCGAGATGTCGCAACAGCAGAAAGAAAGGAAAAAAATGATGAAAACGTAATTCGCAGATTTGCATGTAGATGGCGTAGAGTCGACCAGACTTGCCCTGGGGTTGCCAGTCTCGTAAAATTTTAGATTAGCCGCGAGTAATAGACTACGAGAATGATAGGACTTTATAAAGTATCTGCGGTATGCGTTAAAAAAAGTTGAAGAAAGTTTGCGAAATTCATATCAGTCTGTAATCTCGCTTTAAATAACCATATTAAAATGCGATTCTCGATTCGTTTCGCTGAAGGAAGAAGAAAAAAAAAAAATTTTTCAGTAATTTATACGAAAAAACAAAATTAACGCCGAAATCCGATCCGCTCTATCGTACGATTAAATCTACGAACTGTGAAGGCCAACAAACAGTCATTACTTAACGAGTCCAACCCGCTATAACATGGCCTTGCCCCACCCACTGCCCACTGGAACATAACTCATGCAATTCAACAACAATGATAACACAGCATCGATTGAGTCTGTAGTCAACTCATGCGAGGCATATCGTTATCGACAGGATAAAAAATAATAATAATATACTAATAATGAAAAACTTTCACGGAAATATTATTTAATTGGCGAAAGAAAGCCGTTGCATCACAATGGAAGCGACTGGTTGCTTTGTGACTACATCGTCTAATTATATCGGACGGCAACGAGCAGAAGAAAAGGAGTTAAAAAAATATTCCTTTATTATTATGATTATTATTATTGAACGATCAATAATAGCGATTGCCAAACAGCCGGAATGATAATATTCAACTGGACAGAAAGACGGGAGAAAATCCATTAGAGGAATTGAAACCGAACCGATAACGTTAACTCCAGCACTACTTAACGCAAGTTGATACACGTAACACACACTGCGTCTGGGTCATAATATGGCTGTGAGGAGGCTATACGCACGGGTTACGTCCATCTATCATTCTAATGGGTTGTAAAATATTATACTGCTCGGGGTACAGCCAAGTTGTTTAGACAGTCGGTCTTAATCCTCGCTTTACTTGACTGCAATTATCTCCATAACTTATACGATCGTTTAAAGCCAGTAGGATCATCTTGATGTCATTTCGGTAAAACTGTTACGTCAACAAAATAAATAGTTCAATCAGTCCCCTTCCATCGAACTCTGCCTGCTTTTTTTTTTGTTTAAAGAACAACAGCATCTCGTTAAGATGCATTATTACGATGCTTCCCTTTAAAACTCGAATTTATGTCAAATTTGTTATTTAACTTACGAAAATTTCCTATTGTACTTGTTTAGTAAGAGAAAGAATTACTTTTGTTCGTAAATACTCATTAGTAATGCGAGTTTTAACTAGTGTGCACGGTTATTGATTGGAATTAGAATTACATATGCTTTTTGAAATAAATTTACATATGAATTACTAGTTGAGTGAAAGAGTAGTTACAACACAACTTAGCGGAATTAAGCCAGCTTAAATCTTTCTCTTAATCCCTGTCTAGGTAAACGGTTGTGTGACATAAGTCAGACAAAGGTTGAAGGAAGACAGGTACGTAGCAAATTTCCCGAGTGGGTATGTAAATCCATCGTTACTAAGTGACCGGAAATAATATTTCACCTTCTCCGAGCTGCTGGACAGTGAACAGATAAGCCTATTAGTAATCAGGACAGCACACACATGCCTTGCACAGAGTTTGCGTGCCACGTGGAAAATAAATGCCCCCGGTCCTGATAAATTACTTTGCCAAACCCTGCGGGCTATCGCCAAGAGATTGGCAGGTCCCTATGGTCGAAACTCACTGAAATGTAACGTTCGTTCATAAACCAGGTACACCCTGTACACTTCATTAATAATGCAACTTGGTCCAAACATGGCGATCGCCATGATACACTGTCTGTTATCTGCGAACACGCCACATCATTGGACTTGGAATTTTGGTTAATTCGTCAAGTTTTAACTGACAGACATGTTATTTTACTTTATACAGAATACAAATCTCCTAATTTTATTATTATTATTTTAAACTGTCAACCATCACTAAAATATTTTACTAATTACCAGTAAATTTATAAAACTTTTAATGCTTAATCAAATTATATTTACCTGCAATAAAGTATCATAATCTATCCTCAATGGCTCATCATCAGCAGCCATTCTACTAACTTCTGCAATGCAGATCTTTCCGATTAATCACCAATAAAAAACGTGGGCTTTAATCAGAAAAGAAGGAAAAAAAAAATCTTTAATCCTAGAAAACTTCCAAAGTAATTTCCAACAGCTCTTCAGCAAACGGTTAACTAACAACGCACTGTACAAAGCATACTAACCAGATGTCGTTTCATTTAGAACCACATAAAAGAAGAAATTCTACAATCTGCTGATTTACAGTAGAAAGACAATGTATTGGTGAATAGCAAACTTTTGGGGGGCGTTTTTGCTATTTGACCATAATCACCGCGATAATAGATACATGGAACATCTGTTTTCTCTCGAGGAAGTTTTTAACCACTCGGGTTATACCTCACTGAATTATTAAATTACATTTAAAAATTTATCTTATTAAAACAAATTGCAAAACTGCCCAAAGAAAAATAATAAATAAAAAATTAATCGGTTGATAAAAAACAATTGTAATCTATTTTTAAATATAATAAATCATTCAAGTTACCGTTTAATAATTACAAAAATCATATAATTAATTATAAGAGAAGAATAAAAAGTTATTTTTTTAATATACACACATATATATATATATATTAAACTTCACACTTGACAAATCCAATTAAACTCACCGATAAATTTACAGTTGATAAAAGGAATTTCCTAATAAAAATCGGCAGGGTGATAAAGTGAAGAGCTGAATTTTCATCTGTAGTCGAAAGGTCGCGGTTGAAACTTTAGTTAATTATTGTATCCCTGCGAGACTGTACTTATTTAAAGCGATCCGTGTACAAAACTCGCAGTCTACAAGCTGACATCTGTTAATTATACTCAAATTTAGATTACTAATAGTTACGCTTGTTACGTGACGTCACGTTCTAACAGTAGTTGTAGCAATAGTAGCAGCAGTAGTCGTGTGTGAGACAGCCAATTAACTGCCCGTTCGAGTCGAAGATTATGAAAAATGAACCGAACTAACAATGAAATAATAATGATATGTACCGTTATTGTGACCGCGAATCTTCTGGTAGAAAACGGCGAGTGAATAACGAGAATTGTAGAATATTAAAACTACCAGTTGCTCTTTTACATAAAAAAAAAAAATTTTTTTTTCTACGAAAGTCGTTAGATGTGGATAATTCTTTATTTACAATTTAAGTATCACAATAGTAATACGTCTGACGAGTGCAATAAATTTTTTTGCCTTGATGCATTCGTCTCAACTTTAATCTTACTCCTAGTAACATTTTATAAATGGTACTATAATCTATGATTCTATATGATTATATATTGCATACGATTGTATAAAATAAACAGATGAGTTTTACGTAAACTACATTTGTTGTATCTATATACGTTTGTCGTAACCTGCATACAAACCATCGTCTTATATAGAACACTACAAATATAGTTTATGTAATCCTCATCTGTTGTCGAATTCTACGTCATCGTATGCAAAAAATACAATGAATGTAATTTACGTAATCCTCATTTGTTGTCGCATTCTACGTCATCGTATGTAATAAATACAATGAATGTAATTTACGTAATCCTCATTTGTTGTCGCATTCTACGTCATCGTATGCAAAAAAAAAATAAAGAAAAGTATCCGAAAATTCACTAAAAACAGTTCGTATAATTTATAAAATGTTACGAAAAACACAAAACGTGTGGATAAATTTCTAACAGCTGCTAGTAGTTATAATTATAGCTGCATATGAAGTTAATTATCTCGACTATTTTGTAAAAATCATTTACTGAAAGTTCTGAATATGCTATATAACTTTCACTGTTTTAATATATTAAAAAAAAAAAGTTAAAAATCGAAAAAAAGCAACCTATTACGATTATTGAAAATCGAAAAATAAAAAAAATTACGGTTAAACTCAATCCATTTAATTTTATACTTTTCTTTCTAGTAAGATGGTTCAATACAGAAACTTTACTGTAATGAAATGATTAGTTACAGAAAAATGTTTGTAAAAAGGAAAGAAAAGTCGATTTTTTTTTCATATATCTTCTTTTTTCTTAAAAAAAAGGTTTCCGAATCGCTTGGAGTAATTAGATGATTTGCTAAGAAACTTGTGCGGCATGTAGAGTAAGAAATAAGTCGAGAACCGAAGAACTAAATCAATACATATATATAAAAAAAAAAAAAAAAATAAGTCGAGAACCGAAGAACTAAATCAATACATATATATATATAAAAAAAAAAAAATACTGTACATATAAAAATTGATATAACACGACAAAATAAATTTTTAAACTGAAGCTGCTATTATTAAATCAATTTAGATTTATTTTTTATTGATACTTATTCGTGTCTACTATTTTATTAGTATTTATGATCGTAGAAAATGAATCATTCATAGTTTGAAAGGCTGCATAAGTAATATTTTCATATATATATATATATATCGAAAACCAGATAAGATTCTAATTTGATGTAACCCGTATATGCAGGATTTTTCCACGAATATAAATTTATAGAATTTTCATAAACAGTAGTACGATTGAGAATTTTAAAGAAATAACAATAATATTTTAAGTTATAATAAAAAAAATTGATTAAGGCTGACAGAGCTATTGTAATATAAAAATTGAAGCTATTATATATTAAATTTTTGTAAAAAATTTTCATAAAAGCATAAGGTAAGCGGCCATTATACTCAATAAGAGTTTTGTTTAGAGACTGTTTTTTTTTTTTTATAGAAGTAATATAAGAATAACTACCATGATTTAAAAATAGCATGATTTCAAGACAATTACTAATGCTATATATATTTAATATTATTTAATGTCATTTATACATGTATAAATTTCCTAAAATTTAACATTTATATATTTATTTATATTTAATTTAAATTTTAATATTTTGTACTGCAATTTGTATTTTTAAAATTGTATTCCATTAATAGAACACACTAATACGTTTGACTGACGATGGCTATAGAATAACTGAAAACGTTATCTCAATAAAGTTACGTTAATTTCCTACTTTTGTGCTGAAATTAATTTTATCAAAACTTACATATCTATTAATTGTCTTCTGGGAGCTATAACTATCTCATTTATATTCTAACACTGCTCATAGTTTTATTTATAATTTAAAACATTTTTTGGTACCATATATTGAATATAAATATGAAACATTAAAAATCTCTATTAACGTTATACATTTAATTATGATGTTGTGTTCCAAGAAATAGTCATATTTTCCGTTTTTGAAATTCAATTAGTACTTCTTTTATCACTGTTAGTTCCAAAAGAGTAGAGAAAACAGAATAAAGTCAGTTAATCACCTATATGAAAGAAAAATAGAATAATCATTAGTGCTGTAAGAAAGCATTGAGACTGCAATTCGATACTAATCCTGATAAAGAAATTTTTCTTGACGAAGAAGAATCCCCCAATAGAGATTCCGAGAGGCATTTTTCCAAATCTTTTCATGAAATTTGTAATCTGTGATTAAAATAATCGTTAGAAACAAATTTGTGAGTTATATAAAATACAGTGAAAACTAACCTTCCATTTGTATTCCAAATGAAGTTCAGCTGAAGAAATCTTTCCAATTGCAATGTAATCACTATATATCTACTTTTTTAAGGAAAAAAATATATTAAAACAATATTATATATTATTATATTGACTAATATTACAACGGTAAGTGTATTAAATAAGGCAATTTTATTGTATACATTCCTGTAGCATATTGCAGTAATATACGTGAATTTCAAACGAAAATGATGATACTATTCTGGCAGTAAACGACCGATCATACATGATCTGATATTGATTATTTTCAATGAGTTTGGTTTCCTAAGACATGGTTTTTGAAACTGTAGGTTGCGAAATAAATAAAATCATTCGAGATGAACAGAAAAAAATGCATAAAAGTGCTGGAAAATAGCGTTAAAATAAAATTTTTCTAAAATCAATTCATTTGTGTCAGTATATAGATACCATCAATAACAAATATATAATATTAGTCAATAATGAATAAATAATAATTCCCTTTGTTTCTTTGACTTATCACACGTGTTCTGGACTACAATACAAAATACGGTTCCTGCAGTGGGTCGTAGTCAAAAAAATTTGAAAAAATCTGCTGAGGATAACTCAATAATGTACTCCATTTAAATTTAATCAATATTGGATAACATTTATCTGGCATATTGCTCTATAATATATAAACGCGTCAATAATTTGATATGATATCGATCATTTTCAAAAATTATGTAATAAAAAGGCTCTTGTAAGCAATTCATGAATCGTAATTTGTTCATAATTATTTTACATGGCTCTATAATCTCGAATAAACTTTGGAAATGCAATGGAATTATCAATAAAGCAATATTCTTTTAACCATTCTTAATGATATTTATTCCTTTTTTAATAATAATGTATTTCTTTCTAATTAAATTTTTTGTTATTTTTACTTGTATACCTTTTTCATAATTATTCTATTTGCTTCACTTTAACATGACCAAAATATATATATACAATTTATATATTAAGTTATAAACAATCTATATGTACAATTATCAACAATCTATAATATACAGTGAAACCCGTACAAGATGATATACAATTTATATATTAAGTTATATACAATCTATATGTACAATTATCAACAATCTATAATATACAGTGAAACCCGGACAAGATGTCACCATTTGTTTAGAAACGATTTTGGCGGCTAATCGGGGTCGGCGGTTTTACGAAAACACGTGTAGTATAGAAATGAAAATAAACTCCTAATTTATTACATTTGATAAAATATAATATATTTATATTTAGCATCCAAACTTAAGATTTCTAAAAAACTCTATACTTTACAATACTAGAGATACGCTACTATACGTACTAGAGATGTACGATACAAAAGAAAATATCGTATCGGTGATATTTCGATACGGATTTTCATCGATATTTGGGCCTATATACTAGAGATTTACGATACAAAAGAAAATATCGTATCGGTGATATTTCGATACGGATTTTCATCGATATTTGATATCGCAATATTTTGGATATCATCTCAATTGAGATGATGTCATCATCTCAATATGATATTTAGACAAAAAATACGAACAACAATTTCCTTTAAAATTAATTTGTTTGCCAGATGCGATTAAAACCAACAGAAATTTGATTCAATTGATGATTTCGGCATCAAAATCGTTGAAATTAATTCAGCTTCAACCTGCTTCTTTTTTGTACATATCACTTGACCTGCCTTACTAAATAAATGTTCAGCAAGCAGTGAACATTTGTTTAGTAAGGCAGCTTGCATTTATCCAATATTTTATTGGATCTTCATGGCGATCTAATGTTGGCTGATCCAAAAATGATATCGAAAATATTGCGATATGATATTTAGAGAAAAAATACGAACAACAATTTCCTTTAAAACTAATTTGTTTGCCAGATGCGATTAAAACCAACAGAAATTTGATTCAGTTGATGATTTCGGCATCAAAATCCTTGAAATTAATTCAGCTTCAACCTGCTTCTTTTTGTACATATCACTTGACCTGCCTTACTAAATAAATTTTCAGCAAGCAGTGAACATTTGTTTAGTAAGGAAGCTTGCATTTATCCAATATTTTATTGGATCTTCATGGCGATCTAATGTTGGCTGATCCAAGTAGAACAAAAACCAAAATCAATGAATAAACGGGCAGAACAGACTTTCTAATGATGCCAGCTCACCAATCACAAATATCACTCCAGCCTCCGTTGATTTATCAAATAAGGTGTTTAATAATTATCGATTACCATTAAATTTATTATTTAATTTCATTAAAATGATATTTTAAAATAATTTTAATAAAAGAGTTGTTTAAAGAAATCGGCCGTTATCTTTCACCAAGTTTTAACCGATGTAATTTAACCATCGATTTAAATACATATACAAACCGTTAAATTATTGCAAGTATGATATCGTATCGTTAGATATATCGGCGTCAAAAAATATCGAAAAATATCGGAATATCGAGACGAGTAAATCGAAGATACACGATATATGGTATCGTATCGTCCCAACTCTAATACGTACTATATATGCACAGTACTATATAGAAAATATGCCAATCTACTGTTTTAATCCTCTACTTTGAGTTTTCTATAAACACAATGTACACAGCTTATTGTATAGTATCCTTATTTCTCAATACGCAATAAACGATGGAAACGATCTGGTTCTTACGATCTTAAATTTTCTACAACCTAGGTGTGATTCCAGGCTTAAAAAGACATATGATTAACCGTTAAGTCCATCTCTCCCACCCGCTTGTTGCGAATGAATACAGAGATCTTTTATTATTGTATATATAGTACTAATGAGCTTCGGGATGTAAGTCTCCTTACATGCCTCTGGCTGATTAACAAGAACAAATATAATAGTAAAAGGAATAGGCCTATTTGTTTAGATGTTTCTATTGGCGGATGGCAGATGGCGTATAATCGGGGTTTGACTATTCCAAGATCCGTTTCGCCAAATTTCTTGGCGGTCAGCGATGGTGGCAGCTTAACGAGGTGCATCTTATCGGGGTTTGACTGTATTAGTACTTTGACTTATGTCTGCATTTAGACATCTTATTTATGAAATGTTGTCCATACATAATGATATATTCGTACCGAAATTTTTGCCAATAAAGAAAAATAATTTTTATGATTATGATATTGTGGAGACGCGCCATAACTGACGCATGATAATTGACGGGAATTTGATCTTTGTATTTTTCTTTTCTTTTATAAAAATATTTAATTCTGAATAGTTAAAATGTTGATAATCGTCTCCCAAGTGAGAAGGATACTGTCTACGATCATTCACAGCAAAATATATCAGTCAAATCATTAAAAAGGTTTATCTTACAAACACGAAATAAAAGTTGTTTTCGTTAAAGGAAACAGAACTTTATCTGAGTTTTGCATCCACGCAAAATTAGGAAAGAGAAGCCAGATCAACACGGAACATTCCTAATTATCAAACCGAATACGCCCCTTTCTGCAGGAAATCCCTTACCCGCACAGCGGACATTTTCTTGATAGATGGGATTTTTAGAGAAGGAGGGAGGCAGAGGAAAGCGAAAGAATCAGTTTCCTCGGATTTAGTTAGGCAGTCGAGTCTCAGCTATGAAAGGAAACAGTCATCTCCTCCCTGTGCTCGAAAGACCCACCCGAAAAGCCGTCCTTTAACAGACATTAGAGGAATCGACAACAGCGAGAGAAAAACCGACCAACGACAGGCAAAATGTTAAGAAATTAGTTACAGAACTGATGAACTATAAGACAAATATAGGGAACTCCTGCCAATAATTCAGAAAAATTGCCAAGAAAAGAAGCAGAGCATCCCCCCTGTGTTTTGTTGAAGCCAAAATAACAAAGGTTCCTTTGGGAACCTTCCTTGGGTGATTTGTATTGATTAACGACTTGTAAAGAACTCTCTCTCATACAATAAACATGTTAATAATTGTTAAAGTTGTTGTTTGAGTCAGTTTTGTGTCGGAACACTTCGTCCTCTCCCGTCCGACCTACGTGAAGCCCACAACTGCTCAAAAGATCAAATCCTGAGCTGTCAACCTAAATCCCGTAACGCGCCACCTGGCAACCCATCAAGAACAGAGGCTTGCATGGAAGAATAGCATCTCATCCTCATTGCCCTTAGTTGTCTCTTGAAGTGTTTGGAATTTTCCCACTGACTAAAAATAACCACATAATGTTTGAAATTTTTCTGATAACCTCATTCAGTTTGCTAATAGTGTTTGTTATTATGCATTTTCTCCCCCAATATAAAATATCTATTTATAGCTATAAGGTTATGTTTAAAATATAATTACATTTCTAATATTAATGCAACATAATTATAAAATACAGCAGAGGTTAATCTGGAAAGAAAATATGCAACGATAATGCTTCCGGTTAATAAAATTACTACTAGACTGGCACAGAATATCCTCGCTATGTTATTTAATTCCAAATACATTAAGAAGTACAATAATAATTCAGTAAAGAATAACTAATAATTCAGTAAAGAATAACTAATAATTCAGTAAAGAATAACTAATTCAGTATAGAATAAATAGATGAGGACTGTGTAATTTTCAAATATTTGAAAATTAAAAAAAAAATTGTTAAATTGCTGAAATAATGTCCATAATTCTGTATGTTTGACCATCACATCTTCTATTTGCATTCTTAGATTATCAGTGTCTTTATTTATGAAAAATATCACCTTTTGCAGAAAATATAATCTATTATATACTAAATATGCTGCCGATGCTATCAGTGTTAGACAGCGCGAGTCTATTAAGCGATAAATTGTTTGAATGATAGTTTTTAAAAATTGTTGTCAAATTTGCATATGTGCGATATCAAATTACATAATTAAAAACAAAAAATTAAAAAATAAATATAGCGGGACAGTTTTCACATTGTTTAAGAGACGAGATTTGTAGGAATTAAAAGAATTTTGTTGGAAGTAGATAGGACACACCGAAATTAAGATATGCCAGTTTAAAAACGCGTATCCAAATTAAACACACGTCACCAGAAACGCGATACTTATCTCATGTCAGTAGTATGAGGTTAAAAAGCAAAATATCCTTCAGTACTAGTCGTTTTTAACAGGATTTTTTAAAAAAATATGATTTTATTGCCGGTCACGGTCGCGTTAAGGGAGGGTCGTTTTAAAGAGGTCGAAAACCATGTTTTATATATACGAAACGGGATGTTCCATCTAAAAAGTGGTCGTTACTTCAGGGGGTCGTATTACAAAGGTGGTCGTTTTAGCAGGTTTCACTGTATTTTGTTTTTACACGATAATTTTTCATTCAGTTTCATTTTCATGTTCGTTTCATATCTTGTATTTTAAATATTTTTGTATTTTTTAAGATTGCTATAATAAAAATTAATGATACATATTTTTTCACTTATTATTTTCTCTTAATTAAATGCTTGTAGTCCAATTATAAAAAATAAATGTTGGATGTGGTCCATAAGTCTGAAAAAGTGCTGACCTCTGTTGTAACCTAATACAGTCATAAACATGTCCATGACTTTCAGTTACAGAAAGTTTACTCACATGACTTTGCATTTACAGAAGCTCAAAAGTTAAGCAAGAAAAGACTACCAAAGGAGAGAGATTATTAAAGAATATCACAATTCCTTTTGATTTGAAAAAATTAATGAAATTATCCAAAACAACTTGCAAATAACAATATAAGTATTGCAAAATTTTTCAATTGCAATAAGAAAAAGTTTCAATGATGATGACAATTTAAAATACAGGAATATAGTTTATAAATAAGTTCCATGCAAAACCCATGAGAGGAAAATTGCTTCCTTTGGATATACAATATAATCTCATTCATATTATAGCCTGGAACTAACCCTTTCATATTTTTTATTTGAACACTTTAATACCTGTCTAAATCATTTTAGGCAGGTATTCAAGCCAGTTTTATCATTGTAACAGTGATTATCTTTAATTGTGATTACTTTTTTAAAAAGGTAATTGCTATTATTATAATTAAAAAAATTAGAGGAATATGAAAACAAAGTAGTCTTTTCCAACATGATTTCAATTCCTGGATTAACCAATAGAAAAATATATAAATAATTATGGTAGCCATGCAGAATAATATATTATATAGTTTATCATACCATAGTTCTTTTCTTTTAAACATTTTGTTTAAAAGAAATAAAATGTTTATTAAAAAACATTGCTTTTTTAGCAAAACTTGTCAATAGAAAGTTGTGACAACTAACATAAACCAATTAAAATATACATCTATTTATACTGTTATATTTTAAAGCACTGACAAGCAGCAGAGTAATTTACTTCAAAGTTTTTATTCCTGAACTAACGTTTTCGGCTCTCGCAAGCCATCCTCAGGTTCACATAAACAGTTACATACAGTTTTTTAGAATTCCTTAACAGATAAAAATAAAAAGAATAAAGAATCTCGTGTTCCGTAGAATTTCGATTAAAATTATAAATACACAACTGTAAAATCTACATAATATAAAACTGTATATAACTGTTTATGTGAACCTGAGGATGGCTTGCGAGAGCCAAAAACGTTAGTTCGGGAATAAAAGCTTTGAAGTAAATTACTCTGCTGCTTGACAGTCCTTTAAAATATAATAGTATTAGTAGGAGTTAAGCAGTTATTCGTTAGCAATATATACATCTATTTATTTCTTTACCACCTTATTAAACTTCAAACCTGTTTCAGTTTAGTAAAATTTGGCATAATTTATTGTGTCTTGTGCTTAACATTCTGTTGAGCATAATTATTTTGATTAATATTAAAATATTGCATAATTATAATATATATATATTATAATTAATTTATATATAATATATATAACAAAATTTTTCTTACATTATAATAAAAAAAAGCCCGATAATGCATTTCCCCCAACAACGCCCTTACTCCACTCTGCCTTATTACTAAACATTTATTTAAAAAGGCAAAATTTTGCTTACATTATAATAAAAAAAAGCCCGATAATGCATTTCCCCCAACTACGCCCTTGCTCCACTCTGCCTTATTACTAAACATTTATTTAAAAAGAAATTAAATATTATTAAAAAGTAACAGCATATCTGCCAAATCTACATCATTTTGAACAGAAACTGTAAAACGAAACTTATGTATTAATCTAAAAACACATTTTAAACGATATATTTTATTGAAGATTTAAGGAAAACTATTTTATTTTTTGATTTTCAGTTTTCATCTTTTTTTATTCCTCAATACATTTGTTTTAACTTTGTTATTATATTATTTTTCTCATTTTTTGTTTTTACTTTCATAATTTTTACTTTCGATTGGTTTACCTTTGTTACTATATTATTTTTCTCATTTTTTGTTTTTACTTTCATAATTTTTACTTTCGATTGGTTTACAGATTTGATTCTGATTTTATTTTTTACATCTTCCCTTTTCTTCCGATCTGTTATGGATTTACTTTCCCTAAAACGATTTTGCAGTATACCGTGGGAATACTGAATACTATATTCCTTCGATATATCTGCAGAATACTGAAAATGATTTTGCAACGGGGTAAATATCATTCATATACTTCTAATTCAATATGATCAACGTTACAGGCTTCCATTCATTTTCCAATGACAAATACTTTATTGGCACAAATACAGATAACAACTACATATTTTACTATAAAACTGGATAAATACTCTATATATAATCTGATATGTCATATTAAATATATACATTTTTACAGTAAATCTTATACATTTACTTGAAACATTTATGGAATAAAGCTTACATATTTATTAAATATGTTCCGGGAGACATTTATTGGCACAAATACAGATAAGAACTACATATTTTACTATAAAACTCGATAAATACTCTATATATAATCTGATATGTTATATTAAATATATACATGTTTACAGTAAATCTTATACAATTACTTGAAACATTTATGGAATAAAGCTTACATATTTATTAAATATGTTCCGGGAGACATAACTATCTCATCATACATCATGTAACATTTCTGATCGTTTTATTTATAATTTAAAACATTTTTTTCATATCATATCTTAAATATAAATATTAATACATTGAGTAACACTATCAACGTTCTGGTTTAATCATAACGTTGTGTTCCAAGAAACTTTTTTCATATCATACCTTAAATATAAATATTAAATACATTGAGTAACACTATCAACGTTCTGGTTTAATCATAACGTTGTGTTCCAAGAAACAGTCATATTTTCCGTTTTTGAAATGCAATTAATACTTCTTTTATTAGTTCCTCTTAGTTGCAAAAGAGTTGAGGAAATAGAATAAAGACAATTAATCACCTGTATAAAAGAAAAATTAAAAATCAGTCCTGTAAGAGAGTTCTGAATACAATTCGATACCAACCCTGATAAAGAAATTTTTCTTGACGAAGAAGAATCCACCAACAGAGATTCCGAGAGGCATTTTTCCAAATCTTTTCATGAAATTTATTATCTGTAATTAAAATAATCATTAGAAAGAAATTTTCGGTTATATAAAATACAGTGAAGACTCACCTTCCATTTATATTCCAAATGAAGTTCAGCAGAAGAAATCCTTCCAATTGCAATGTAATCACTATAAATCTATTTTTTTAAGAAAAGAAATAAATTACATTAAAACAGTATTATATATTACTATACGGATTAATATATGAACGGTAAACGCATTAAATAAGGCCATTTTATTATAAGCTGGAGTGGGGCAAGTGCATAGCTGGAGCAAATGCATTAACGGGCTTTTTTATTATTATTTTATTATAAGCTGGAGTGGGGCAAGTGCGTAGCTGGAGCAAATGCATTAATGGGCTTTTTTATTATAAGATAAGCTAAATTTTGCTAGTTGATATTCTAGTAATCTACTAAAATTTAATACCAGCCTATCTACATAGGCTGGTATGGTATGGCACAATGACTGATGAGATTCCAGAATAATAAAGCCCGTTATTGTACTTGCCCCAGCTACGGACTTACCCCACTCCACATTATCCATTTTTGTTGCATATTCCTGCAATATACGTGAATTTCAAACGAATATGATGATAATATTTTGGCAATAAATTACCTGTCATACATTATCTAATGCTGATCATTTTCAATGAGCTCGATTCCTACCATAGCGTTTTTTTCAGACTGCGGCTCGCTATCGTAGCATTATTTCGACGACTCTTTTATTTCTTCCAAAAACAGTACTCCATACACCACATAAAAATTTCTTCATTATACAAATTAATACATAATCGGAAAGCTAAAGACCACAAGAATATTTCCATTCCAGTTTGATATCGAAAATAAATCTTTCCTAAAGTTTCTTTTTTGTTATGACATTTGCAAGTCTTTATAACATCCATTCCAAGCAATTTTCCAACAGATATTAAAGGATTAAAATAACAAAGGGGGTTCAAAATATCATCATCTGTCATTTGAATACTAGCTTGTTGAGATGATACCATTTTAACTGTTATTAAACTATCAAGGATATATTTGGAAAGAATAATATAAAATAATTACCTAACAAATACTATTTATTTTTCGTTGTGCAGAAATGTCATTCTAACATTACACAAATGTATGTATTTTATTTCCCTGCTGTTTCCTAACTGAAATAATAGTGAATATATTTTATGATTAATGCGATTTCACTTAATAGTTTTTGTAGTTTCTGGACGTTTACTTTTCTATTTTTCTAAATTATATTAATTATAGATTATTGCCTGATAAATTACCATATTATAATATTTTTCTATTTGTTGATAGTTGATTAGACACACTCTGGATTTCCAACTGGAGTTTCTGATTTCCAAATCTTTTTAGAGATGTTTCGAGTCCTGTTGTTAAACTTGGTGCTTAAAACCACCGTCCGATCTCATTTCAGGTGCTAGTTAATTTGCCAGGAACTCATAAATTGCCACTATTATGTATATTAATTCGATATAAGATTTAATGGCTAATTGCTTCTAACGACTTTATTATTACTAGCTTTAATGAGTTACGAAAAGGTAAACTGCTGATTTTGATTGCATATTTATCATTATTTCCACATATACATAACTAATTGCATTGTCTATAAAAGCAAATTAAGTTTGCTTTGGTAGAAATATTTTGTTTATCGTTTTAGTAAAATGACTCAGATCTTATATAATTTCCAATTGTCAATGCGATAACTATAATTTTGCGGTTTAGCCATTTTTATTAGTTCGTAGAGTTCTGGTTTTAACAAGTCAGACGAAAATGGTATTTTATGCTGCATTAGCCATTCTTGCATTACTTGTTTTCGAGAATTTGATGTTGGGCACCGTTGGTCTTGAGTATTATGGTAGGAGGCATTATCGATGACTAAGACCGAATTATTTGGAAGATTTGGAATTAATTTTTCCTTTAACCAGAGTTCGTAATTTCTAGCATTCATCTCATGATGATAATCACCAGTTTTTTGCTGCGATTTAAAAATCAAAAGCGCATTTTTTATAAAACCTTTCTCTCCCCCTGCATGAACAATAATGAGTCTTTGTCCTTTAGCTAAAGGTGCTTTAAGTCCCTGATTACTATTATCGGTCCAACCTTTAACACTTGTGCATGAACTATGAATATATGTTTCATCCATATATATGATAGGCCTTCCGTTTTCTCTGTAATTTTTTAATTGCCTTAAATAACTAATTCTTGCTACTCTTATGTCATGTCTTTCCATTAAAATTTTCGTATTGTTTTCACTTTTCTTCCATAAAAAGCCAAGTTTTTTGATTATTCTCCATAAGCTTGTTTTGCTTCTGCTGAAATTAATGCTTTCTGTGACACTCTGTAAAACACTATTTAATGTAGGTATTACTTCAGCAGTGAGGTGAAAATCATGTATTGTTCTACGAATGACACATTCATCGAAACTGTCAATACCCGTCGCAGGACATTTTCTTTTTTTAGTTTTACAAGGGGTTGAAAAAGAATGTGATTCACCACAATTGACTTTTGTTTTTTCATTTGCAATCCTTCTAACACTCCTCTCTGATACTTTTGTTGCAGCTGTAACTCTTTTTGTGATGTGTTAGTGGAATTTGTATACCAAAATTAGCTTCTTTTTCAAAATATTCTCGGATGTTTGATATAATCTCTCGCGATTGACTGTTCAAGATTTTTTTGGATATCTTTGATCTCGATGTCGCCATTTAATCTAGTACATGTTAAATAAAAAAATATATATATATTTCTCTGAAACATTAATTTAAAGATCGATTAAGATAAAGATATATCCATTTAATCTAGTACATGTTAAATAAAAAATATATATATATTTCTCTGAAACATTAATTTAAAGATCGATTAAGATAAAGATATATTGACAAAACATAATAGGTAAGTTTTTCATATACTTGTTAAAAATCGATCAAATCTATATCGAAAACAAAACAGATGATGATTGAAATAAGTTTTAAAAAATAACAAGTATATGAAAAACTTACCTATTAAAATCGATCAAATCTATATCGAAAACAAAACAGATGATGATTGAAATAAGTTTTAAAAAATTTTGAAAATTCGTTGATCTACGTACTCTCCGGTTTTAACAATGACTTTGCTCACATGTAGATACCCTATCCCCGTAGTCATTACATAGACTCGTCTTTGCTACTGTGCATGTAATTATCCCGGCCATGACTCGTGAAACGGACTATACTTGAATTTGCTTGATAAAATGTATGAAACATGAGACATTGTGATACAATTTTGATTTAAATATTTTGTTTAGAATACTAGATCTTCACACGTGCGTAGACCTCCTGGCTGCTGCTATGCTGAACTTGGTTTTTCGTCTTTTTTCAGAGCTTTCGTTCTAGCTTGCAAGTATTGTACATAATGATTATGCGGCCCGCGCTCGTCATTTTATCAGTTATCTGGCCCACTGTGCAAAAAAATTTGGTGACCCCTGACTCAGAGCACTGAAAGCTCTAGAGCCAGTACTGAATGAAAAAACAAACTAAGAAAAACTGCATAAACAAAACATAAAATAATTATTTAGTCTAAGATAATGAATTTCTTAAAAGAATTAAAAATCACTCTATTTTGAGTTCCTTGCTGAGACATGTTGAATTCATTAAAGTAGCATTCCAATTAGTTAAAACTGGCATTTTTATAATATTGTAAGTATATCATTAATCAAAATCGTCAACAATGAAAATAATGGAAAAAAATAATATTTAATAAAAATGAGCTAAGCACACAAAAAAATGCCAGCTATTTATAGGCATTCATGATTAAATTTAATGTATGATATTGAAAGTTAGACTGGAGGTTCCTTATATGAAGATTTAAGATTAATATTTGGGGTAAGTAAATACAATCAATAGTAAGATAATTGTAGAGAACAGATTAGAGAATGGTAACAGCATTTCTGATTTAATTAAATAGTCAAGTAGTTAAGATAATTAAGTCATATAGAAAGAATGGATGAGAAGATACTTCCCAGGATGCTACAAACATGAATGATATTATTGGAAAAAAGAGATGGAATTTATAGCAAATGATCAGATGCCATAAAAACAAATTTGAAAAGATATAGTACCAGATATTCAAGAGAGAGTGATTTGAAGAAAGTATGTAATGGTGAACAGTGAAAGACATTTAGCTTCAAATGATGTTGAGAAACAATGAGAGTCTTTAGAAGGAAAATTATTAATGGAAATATCATTATAGATGCCATCTTTAAAGTTTTATTGTACTTAATAAGAAATGTTACTCTAGAGCAGTGTTTCCCAAACTTTTCTATGACCTTTCAAAAATCCTGAAATTTTTATGGAATACCTTGGTTATTTTATAGTATTAATAGATATTAATAAGAAATAAATTAGGCAAGTAAATATAAGAGTTAAAAAAACAAAACAAACATTTATTATCAAACTGTAATTATGTAAAATAAAACCCATGAAAATAGTAAAATAAATTAGCAATTCCAGTTTCAACTTGGCACAACATTTAAAATCATATGAGGCTAATATTAATTTTCATAATTTTTTATAGAACACTTATTGACTTTCTGCAGAATATAGTTTGTCAACTGGTGCTCTAGCATTTCCCAATCTTTTTTCATTGAGGATCAAATTTTGCAATTTGTATGTTCACCATTTAATGGCCAGATTACATAGGATGGTGATAGTATAAAAAATTTTTGTTTATTATCAGTATTAAATTTAAGTTTCAAATATGTAACAATTTTAGGGTTATTTATGGAAAAAATTTGGTAATGATAATTTTGGATATTATTATAATAAATGTTCACATTTATTCTTGTAAATGAAATGCTTTCCTTAGTTCTGTATAAGATATTGGAGATTTATGGAATACTGTTGGTTTTTTGGGATCGTCTACTCTTTTATTTTATAGTTTTGTTAAAGCATGGAAATCTGATCCTGGTATCATCCAAATGGATCAAGAACAGAGATACAGAGTAAGTATCATGCTAATAAAATTTTATCTCAATTAATTTGAATTTTTTTAATTTCATAAATATAATTTTGTTATATATATACATACAGATGATAATAGAATTAGCTGAAAGAGATGGATTTGATCCGGTATGGTTCTGTAGCACATGCTTAGTTCGTCGTCCTCTTAGATCAAAACATTGTGCAGTATGTAACAGATGTATTGCAAAATTTGATCATCACTGTCCTTGGGTGGGAAATTGTGTGGGTAAGTTTTTCATGTTGTTTTAATCCTAGAATAGTTCTGTACTTTGGATAAATTGAAATTATTATATAATGTTTATCAGATGTCATACTCCTCTCTATATAATCAGAATTGTAATTCCATGAAACAGTTTTGAGAGTTTTATGTATTTTTATTTGAAAAAGTGTTCTTATTAACTAAATACAGATAGGCCTCGATTAGCGCGACTTCGAATAGTGCGAATTCAATTAGCGCGACTATACCATCCGAAAACCAATGGGCTAGCCGAACGGTTTGTAAGATCATTTAAACAAAGATGTGCAGCAACCAAGAATGATGCAGGAAATCACAGTTTTTGCGGAGCTACCGAAATACACCGCACAAGGCGACTGGAAAATCATCAGCAGAACTATTCATAGGACGAAAACTACCCACAATATGGGACAACATAAAACCGAACCCATGAAGATAAATGGAAAGAGAAATTTGGAAACAAAAAATGTATCACGACAAAAAAACCCAAGTGCGGATATTCGAACCAGGGATGAAGGTGAGGGTACGAAAGGAACGGGAACAGTAGAAAGACAGAAGGGAGAACTATCTTTTGAAGTTGATATGGGGAGAAATAAAACGAAAACTCGCTGACCAATTACGAAAACGAGAAGAACTGCAGTATGAGACGGAGAAGAAAACAAATGAAAATAACATCAGCTTAGGAACAGCAGAAGACGATATGCCAATTATAAGAAACGACGCAACAGACATGGAAGACGTCGAAAAACAAACTAAAAAGTTCAAAGAACAAACACCGAAACAGAAAACAAACAACCAAAAGGAAGAGAGATCGGTAGTAGGACGAAGCACCAGGGAAAACGGAGCTACCGAAATACACCGCACAAGGCGACTGGAAAATCATCAGCAGAACTATTCATAGGACGAAAACTACCCACAATATGGGACAACATAAAACCGAACCCATGAAGATAAATGGAAAGAGAAATTTGGAAACAAAAAATGTATCATGACAAAAAACCCAAGTGCGGATATTCGAACCATAGATGAAGGTGTGGGTACGAAAGGAATGGAAACAGTAGAAAGACAGAAGGGAGAACTATCTTTTGAAGTAGATATGGGGGGAGAAATAAAACGAAAACTCGCTGACCAATTACGAAAACGAGAAGAACTGCAGTATGAGACGGAGAAGAAAACAAATGAAAATAACATCAGCTTAGGAACAGCAGAAGACGATATGGCAATTATAAGAAGCGTCGCAACAGACATGGAAGACGCCGAAAAACAAACTAAAAAGTTCAAAGAACAAACACCGGAACAGAAAACAAACAACCAAAAGGAAGAGAGATCGGTAGTAGGACGAAGCACCAGGGAAAATCGACCTCCGAAAAGACCATATGAAGAATATACAAAAAAAAAAGAAGAGAGAGAGAGAGAGAGAGAGAGAGGAAGAAAAGAAAATAATGGGGGGAATATGTAAGATGATCAGAACCAACAGGGACTTCAACTAGTGATAACTGACACGATGGTGAAAGGAAGAGAGATCAGTAGTATGACGAAGCACAAAGAAAAACGACCTCCGAAAAGACCATATGAAGAATATACAAAAAAAAAAAGAAGAGAGAGAGAGAGAGAGAGAGAAAGAAAAGAAAAGAATGGGGAGAGAAATATGTAAGATGATCAGAACCAATAGGGACTTCAATTAGTGATAAATGACAGGATGGTGAAAGTAGGAAAACAGACGCAGGTGCAAGTGCAGGGAAATTTTTGATGTGGTAAGAGTCAGTCGACTGGCAGTAGTCAATGCGGGTGTAACCATAAGTGTAAGGAATGTAATCGAGTGAGACGAATAAAGTTGACACGTAACGAAGATTGTGTAGTGAATGATTATCACAGATACTACAATAATCAAAAGGTGAATAGAGTTAAATTAACGACAACGTTTGCAAATCGAACAGACGCAAGATGGTTATCTTCCTGGATGGAGTAACGAAATATTTTTATCAAAGAATCCTCCGACTTATATAATAAAGGATCGTAAAAATCAAATCATCACAGGACGGTTTTACGAAAAAGAATTACAAAAAGTAAAACAATGAATTCTACATTACTTTAATCAGTACTTCTAGCACTAATTTTTTAACCGGGTAAAACAATGAATTCTACATTACTTTAATCAGTACTTGCTAGCACTAATTTTTTCCCCGAGAATACTCAATCGTCATTTATCACGAAAATAAACCCGCCGATTCAGTTAGCTCTGCTGGAATCAGTTATATCGAGATAGTGGCATAATATTACGAAAGAAAATAATAATTATACTATTATTACTCGAGAGAAAAGAAGAATAAAAACGAAAATTGGCCATGGATCTACTTTCATTCCGTTATACCTAATTCACACCGTCCGACTTCAAGTGATCAAGCTAGATCTACACAACCATGTAAGCGGAACCGAATCAGGAGAGACTGTTTAAAGTGGATCAACTTAATTCGCTTTCCACAACAAGCTTAAATCGGTTTTTAGACGTCTGCCAAATGCTGAAAATTTTGTTTGAATAATGGCAGTGAACACGTATTTTGACGAAACATCGGTTAAAAAAAGAACTGAAAATTGCACAGAAGCCAAAATATTCGAACTAATAGATATATGGCGGACAGACTCGAATGATCTACGCCGGACAAAACGGAATTCATGAAAAGATTGCCCGGCATTTTTCTGATCATTTACCTGACAGACCAGAACCTGGACTGAAATAAGAATGAAGTAAAAAATCTTACTACAAAATACAGGTAAATATTTCATGAAATTAGTGTATGTATGTGTAGTCATACTTTGAAAAAAATCCCTAAAATATATCAAAAATTGAAAATTCCTTTTCTGCTAGAAAAATCCCTAAAACATATCAAAAATTGAAAATTCCTTTTCTGCTACTGTCCCAATAGTTAAAAGTTGTCCCAATTAAGCATTTAAATTATGTATTAGGTTATTAGTTTTTACAGTATGTATAATTTGGTTTCTGTTCTTTGAGATTTGGCCCAAAAAAGCAACAGGCGCTAAAATTCAATTAACCGGTGGCTTAGTTTAGTTTACGTTCTTTGAGATTTGTCCCAATTACGCGGACTGTTCCAATTAAACCGGTGTCCCAATTAAGCGGAATCCACTGTATTTGTTTACATGTGTGTTATATCTCTCTTAGTTTCTACCATTTTTGCTCTATGTTTGAGACCCACAGTAAAGGAAGATTATATAAATTTTAATAAGATATTTAAATAAATATAAGAACAAAATAGTAAAAAGTACAATGATAGACCTCTAGTGATCAATCATTAAACAGCACATCCTTCCAAATTTCATTTATTTTATAATCCTCCTTTATTATTAACTATTTTATTATTATACTTATATTTACATTGTTTTATAAAAAAATACTCATATATCATTCTGGGAATATATTATTTTTTTTCATATTTTAATATAGTAGTAACATTTTCATCTATAATACAACTATTACTGATGTAATAGATAGCAATATCAGAATTTAGTTAGTTTAGGTGAATATATTTTAAATGTATTTGCCTAAATAAATGTATATAAAGTTTTTTGTAGTAATACTTCTAAATAGAAGAAATTATAATTAAAATTTAATATGCATAAAATATAGCAAATAAATACATATAGGATAAATATATAAAATACATTAAAAAAATATAAAGCAACAGAACAATATATAAACAGCAGCATCATTTAATGTAATTAATATTAAACTTTCATGAGAAGAGTATCTGCATTATTAGTTTTGAGATTATTTTTTTCAATACTTCTATTTATAAAAGTTCCTATTCTCTTTTAATTATGTTATTTGAATTATATGCATAATATGGACATATTTCTTAAAACTTTAATATTTGTAGAATAAGCAGCTTTAAAGAACAATAGTGTTGCAGTATTGTCAATATTATTTTTATATTATTTTAATCAGGATTTTTATTTTTGCTTCTATATAAAATTATATTTTATCTATATTTAAAATTTAATCAGAGAATTTTATATTTAATTTAGAACTTTTTATAATAATAATCTGTTTCACAGGTTAAATATTGATAGTGGAGTCGTATCAAGATTCTATTTTAAGTTGTTAGTTAAAAAAATTATGGTTCATGTTAAGTAGCTTTTTATGTAAATGAAAATTAATGAAAAATTGCATATTTATAAAATTATCAATATGATTGCTCTATTGATCATAAAAATCATTGGTGAAATCATTCAGAATGTGTTGCTAATATTTGAAAATTAACAAATGTACAGTGGGTGGCCAAATTATTATACTCAACAAAATTTATATAAATATATTAGCTTTGTTTTACAAAATCTTTTATGTATTTAATCTAAAACTCAATATTGCGAAATTATATCATTTTTAAGGTATTTAGGAAGAAAAATAAAAGATAAAAATCCAGTTTAGCTACTTTATTGTCTATTTATAACCTAAAAGATACAATTATTCACTATTTAATAAATCCACCCTTAGCATCAATAATGACTTTAATACGCCATGGCACGCTTATGATGCATCACTTCGCCACTTCTTATATCTCTAGATTGTTGTGCTAGACTTTAATAATTTTTTCTATCAATTCCCTTTAATTACTAATGATTTTAATTTGGAAATTCTCTCTTAAGAACTTCCAAAATGTTCTCAATTGAATTCACGTTGGGAGAGTTCCCTGTTGCAGATTTGGCATTATTATATATTGCTAAATCATTTTTGAATGTAAATTCTTTATTTTATTACAAATTGTTTATTGGGAAATAGCTTATAAAACCACAATTTCATGCTGTATGTATTCAGTGTTGAAATATCGTGACAATTTTTGCTTTTTTTATGGTGTGAAATCAGTAGCTTCCCTATATCTTTCAATAGATTAGATTCATTAATTTCACACTCACACAAAATATAAATCATGAAAAAATTGAATAAAGTCACTTATTTTATCTCTAAAATATTGATTGAAAGAAAAATATACAATATATATTAACTTAATCAATGAAACCAAAGAACAGTAACTGAAGCATGCAATGCTAATATGTTGCATTTCACTGTTTCTGGCTTTATTGAATAATATATATTTTGCCAACATTATCAAAAAATACTAGATAATAATTTTCTGACACAATCTAATTCACAAATACAAAAAAAATTAAAAATACTTAGCAAAAACTAAATTTTTTGTTGTGAGTATAATAATTTGGCCACCCACTGTATATTACTTTTATCAAAGAATAGACTTTTTTGAACAAAATTGAATTTTATATATGTTTTTCAAATGGATTATCAAATTAAAAAAATTAACCTCCTTATAGCAAGTATGAATAATTTCATTTTTTTAAATTTTGAAATATTAAATCTCTTTTAAATTTAGTAGTAAACATATTTTCATATTAATTGGAAGTGAAAATTAAGCAGTTTTTTCTAAACCAACTGTACTTTCAAATGTGATACTTAATCTATTAGAAAGAATGACAGTATAGTTTCTCTGAACTATGGTTTTTGTTTTATAATTATATTTTATTAATATCTCTGAACTATGGTATAATTGAAAATTTCTCCTTCATGGTAAAAAAAAAAGAAAAAATTTTATGCAACAGTTTTTTACTTCTAATTTCTTTTTAATAAGAAATGATGGCAAAGTTGACACAGATTTATAAATATATATATGTATTTTATAAATTCTACAATTTTAAAAAATTATGAAAATATAAAAAAATGATATTTTTACAGCTCTATAAGCAGGAATATTAATATACCTTTATAAATTACGTGCAAATTTTATATTACACCTTTTTTATTTGTTTAATCTTAAGTGCTTTTGGCATATTCATAGCCCTCTTCAGCAGTACAAACTTTAATTACCAGTAGTTATAGAACAGGGGTTGGCAAACTGCGGCTTGCGAGCCACATGCGGCTCTTTGGGTACGCACATGGGGCTCTGAAGTAAAATTGAAGATGAAAATAAAACTATCATAATTTCGTTTATAAAATTTTTAAAGAATTTTATTCACATAATGGTGATTTCATTTGTTTTATAGATTTCGCAAAACTTTGTGGCACTAAAATGCACAAAGCGTAACGTCAGGGAGGAGAAAGCGAGTAAGAACAGATTATACAGAGGGAATGGAGAGTTGATTGAGCACATGATAAGCAGGGAGTCAACCAAAGTGACTAATAATGTTAATAAATGAGTGCACGGGTGATCAACATTGGCCAGTAGCATCAAGGATGTTTAAGTAATATCGATGGCCAATAGAGACCATGGCAGAGTCTAAAGACAACGAGCCTTGCCAAGTAGAGAGCGCCATGCAAAAATATATTTATGGCTCTCAAATAATTTTTAAATTGTTGTGAGGAATAGATTTAGCTGTTTGGTCTCAAAAGTTTGCCGACCTCTGTTATAGAACATCGAATGTTCTATAACTAGTTAAAGTTTGTATCTCTGAAGAGGGCTATGAATATATCGAAAGCATTTCAGATTAAATAAATAAAAAAGGTGTAATTTATAAAGGTATATTAATACTCTTGCTTATAGAGCTGTAAAAATATTGTATAAGCAAAAAGCAGCATACTGGAATTTTATAATATAAAAAATATTTTTGAAAAATTTTTATTATATAGGATGTAATAATAATGAAATAAAACTGACTAATTGAGTTTAAAACTTTTTCAAAATTTATAGAGAATGATATATAAATAAAATATCATCTGTTTGATCTACAATTTAATTTATATAGTGCACATATTTGAGATTTTTATTCTTTTAATCCATTAAATTATTAAATCTCTCTTCCAATATTATTACTTGTAATTAATAATTATTTAAATCCCAAAATAATTGTTAAATTTTGCAGTTTAATAGTTCCAAATTCAATTGTAAAAATTTTCTAGTAATTTCATGAATTATTAGATATAAAAATATTATTTTCCATAAATTATGATATAATATCAGAGAAACTTATTAGAACAAATCAAAATATATTTAAAAATAATATATAGCTTACAATAGAACTTTGTCTGAATTTAATGCCTAATTTTTATCATGATTTTGTTTAGATTATCATCATCATAAATTTTATACATTGATATTTCAGAGTTCTAATTTATTCAGTCAGATTAAAGTGTTAATAAATATTTTAATTTTAAAGTAGATTACATTCTGACTTATAAATATACAACTTCACCTGTTTTGCATCATTATATATCAGACATAATCTTTGCATTATTTTATTATGATATACTTTGTGTTTAACTGTTACTTTATAATTTTTTAATATCTTTAAAAATATTAAAAAGGGATTAAAAACTTTATATTAAAAATATTTTTTATTATAAGTATTGCTGTTTTAATGTTTTAATCATAAATTTTTTTTATCTTTGATAGGTTACTTCAAGACATAGAGAAGATGATACAAGTGAATATGGAGAAACAGATGGTAAAGTATATCAGAATTCATATATTTGATTTTTGTTACGTGATGAT
Source organism: Olivierus martensii (assembly GCA_000484575.1). NCBI lineage: Eukaryota > Metazoa > Arthropoda > Arachnida > Scorpiones > Buthidae > Olivierus > Olivierus martensii. The sequence goes on from AYEL01064092.1 coordinate 78,013, forward strand.
GCTGACTATTCAGAATTATTATTTTCTTGCAGATATACTCTTGGTTAAGTTACGTAAAGGACAAGAATTGAAAATAAGAGCTTATGCAAAAAAAGGTTTTGGCAAGGAACATGCAAAATGGATTCCAACATGTGGTGTTGCTTTTGAATATGATCCAGATAATGCTTTTCGACATACAACATATCCAAAACCAGAAGAATGGTAAATATAAATTTAAAAGATTTATAAAAATTTCTTTTTTTTAAATTAAAACATTATTTTATTATTATAGGCAGAAAAGTGAATATTCTGAATTAGATGAAGATAAATGTAAGCAATTTTCTTTATATTCGTTTTTTTATTGTACAGAATCTTTGAATAAAAACAACATGAAAATATCAAAAAAATGAATCTTATATTCCTTATTCTAAATCTAGTTTTAATGATCAAATATTTTATATATAAATTCCATATATAATATTCATTATTCGATTATAAATATAAACAAATCTTTAAATTTTTTCTTGTCTATTTTAAATGTTACCATTTTAGAATGATTAAAGTTGTAGGATTAAAAAGTATGCTGTCAAAATCATCTTCAATGACATTACCTCAGATTCAAAAATTTTTATCAAATACACTAGTTCAAACAATTATTTGGAGAGTATTTCAAAAGTTTCAATGACTATCATCTTTAATTAATTAAGGTTAAATGATGTGATATTGTGGAGACCCAGGGTTGGGCCTGCGGGAAAATATCACTTCACACTTGATCGTAATTCTGTGGAGTTGACAATTTAATAGTCAACATCGGGTGAATGTGTCTGTCTTCTAGCCAGCCTGAGGTACTGCGTTCTCCACCATCCCTGAAAGAATAATAAACATGATGCAGTTCGGATTATACGAAGGTTCAGATATCGTGCAGGTGTGGTGGGGTTGTCATGAAATATGTGACCAGGGGTCGTAGTAACGACTTCCCGGGAAAAAGGAATAATATGTTTATTTATCTTAATCAAGAAGTAAGAGGGAGACTGGAACAAAGAAGTTCAGTTGGTGCCAGCCCGAAAGAGAAGACTGTCTCCTATTCTTGAACTCCTGAAAGGTCGATACTTGACCGTTAGAAAAGTTGATCGCACTTTCATTGCAAAAAGGACGACTAGAACTCGGACTGTTGGTGCAAATCCTCTTGCCGACGGAGAAAGGCTACACCTCGGTCACACAGAATATTAAGACCGAGTGCTTGATTGGAAAGGACTCTGGTGCTTCATCTGAGCAAGGACTGTCCTAATATCAACTGTTTGCACCCTCCAAAGAGGGAAAACTGCCTCATCAAACGACCGAGATAGAAGTGCCGCCACACCGACTGCAGGAGAAGTAACCCCAGCCAGTATTCCTCGCCGAGAACGACTGTCGGAGAAAATCATATCTGTAATCAAGGTATTGTCCTCTGACACTGATTGTTGGATTATTATATTTAAATTCTCTCTCCAATAAAAGATGTTTGTTTATACAAACGTTGTCTCTGTGTCCATCATTGCCTGAGAACTCGTTACTCATCCTTTCTCACGCCACAGACTGCAACTAGGCTATCCGCCTGTTGAGCATCATTCAATTCTTATCTTGCGGGCTCAGCGGGCCATGCAGGCCTCACAATATTAAGGTCATTGTCAATGCAATGACCTTGATGTTACTTTCTGCTAAGTTTAATAAAAATCTATCATTTCAAAAGATATTAAGGATTATTTTAAAAGTTACTATGCTTGCTGTTTTTAAATAAAACTATAGCAATAAAAAAAAAGAAAATATAGAACCTTTCCACTGAATTTCATGAAAATCTGGAAAATTCTTCCACAGCAATATTAAGAAAATACAGATAAATAGCATGATATGTTTCATTTTCATTTGGGAAGTACGTTAAAAGTTGGAAATTTTAAATGCTCTCAAAAACTGAAAATAATAGTATTTTAAAGAACGAAAATTGATATTAATGAAATCTATCAATATTGTCCTACATCTTAAAAGCATAAATATTGGAAAAACATAAAATAGTCATAATTTAAAGCAGGATAAAATATATTGATTAATCCCAACTATTTAAAATTGTAATATGGATTTAAAGTTCTATTTGAAATCAGTTTCATATAGCTTTGAGTTTTCTCTGAATTCAAGCAATTCATTCCAAAGAAACTTCACTTGACTTTTATTTATATAATTTAAAAATTAACTATTTCTAGTTTATAATCAGAAATTAGGTAAATTATAGGACACACGTATTTTTTATATAATATAACAGATAAATAGTAGTTAAAAATTATTTATGATTGTTAAAGTATTATAGAGTTTTTGATTGAATTGTATTAAGACTCTGATGTAAATAAAAATCAACATATAACAATAAATCAATAATAAATAAAAAAGAATGTTTAAATTTTTAAAGAATTAATGATTTAAAATTTCTTTATTATGATTAATTTAAAAATTTAATAATTTGTGTTAGTGTTCTTATTCATTTAACTAATTATTCTCATATAGCAAATTTGAATGTTAAATATTTTTTGGATAAATTATTTCTTATTATTTCATCTTCTAATGAAGAATAATAATAAATAATTTATCCAAAAAATATTAATTTCATAATTTTATCCAAATTGAAATATTTGACAATATTTTTTCAAAAAATAATTTCAAATCAACTGAAGATACAACACTAATTAGATCAATAATTTCATTTCAAGTTCCTCTGATGATGTGTTTGTGTGTATAATTACAATGTTTTTCTTGAATGTTCCAAAGATGTCTATTTACTAATTATTATACTTACTTGTAAAAATTCATTTATGAATTTTAATAAGTTAATATTAATTTTAATAGTTAAATATAAAAAAATGTATTGAAGAGTTATAGCTTATTTAATAAATTTAATATATAAGTGTATGCATTTTGTTTTAATAATTAAAATTTGATTCACATATTTAAAAAATTTAATTTTTTCTTGTTTAATTTCAGATTTAAAGTCTAACTGTAATTAAAAAAATTATTTAAGCATTAAGTAATTTTTTATTTATTGTTAGACTTTAAACAAAAGCTATTTTTAATATTTTATTTATAAATAATTGATTATTTTTATAGATGAAAGTGACTTTATCTGTGAAGGAAAACCAGACAAATTTTACTTTAATGTTGAATCTTCGGGAACATTACGGCCTGAAAATATAGTGCTTTCCGGACTAAATGTCATGAAGAAAAAATTGAGTGATTTACAAACACAACTAAGTCATGAAATGCAACATGATGCTCTTGCTATTAATTAGATTATTTACTTTTAAATAAAACATATCTGTATATTTATAATCATAAAGTATTGAATATTAAGAAATAGATAAATGTTATTTGAACAGTGTTTGTTTTTGTATTTTATAATAAAATTATTTCCAAAAAAATTTTGGTTGGTTTTTGTGTTCCAAAAAAAGATGATAAATATTATTTAAAGGTAATTTATTAATTAAGTCTATTGAAATTTTTAAAGATATATATATACTGTACAGAATTTGGAAAAAACATTTAAATTGAATGCATTTTTATTTTATATGAAATTGAAAATCTTTTTCAAAACTTGAATTAACTCATTTTCTGACTGGGGAATTCCTGATCTGAATTCCCAGTTTTCATTGATTAAACATTTTTTTCATTGATACTAATTACCCTACTAGAAAATAAATTATTAAAGATAATAAAATCGTTATGATGGACCAACCTGTCCTTGAATTTACTTTAGAATGTATGTAAGAAACAATGAAGTGTGTGGCCTTAGTACCAGTCACTAATGACCACGCCCATTATTTGAATCATTATCTGACCTATTTTCGTATCCAAGCTACGCTTTTTCTTTCCTTGATTGAAAAAAGTATTATGACGTCATTCCTGATACTCTTCAAAAATGTAATATATCAATATTTTCTCTCTCATCCGAAATTTTATAAATTTACATCATTTACAACATACTGCGCTAAATGAAGGGGGGAGGAAAAAAAACGGTACTAATAAAGAATTTCTCTTCTCAAAATTTCCTGTTCTACTAACCTTCAAACAGGAGCACTTATGTTACTGACCGTATACTCGTCCTAGTTTCTATGCGATACTACACTAACATAGGTACGAATCTACACGTAGATGACTCTTCCTAAATGGATTTATGGTGCTTGTCTCTTGATGGGTCTGCAGATAATTTTAGTCACTTTTTTAACTCTGTATGATAGAATGATACACCCGGTAAGTTTTAAATTGTAACTAACATATGTTAAAGATGCAAAAAAGTACTAAAGTGGTATCAAATTGTATACACCTACTTTATGCTATTTTAATGCATGCATAGTGAACTTTATAATACGTTAATTATGTTGCTATAGCGTAGCATAATTTATATATATTTTTTAACTGTTCTAATTTTATATTTTTACAGATTGATTGCTTGACGACATGTGATGTCAGTAGGAGGCCAGATTTGTGTGTGTCTTCACCTCAATGGCTACAGTATAATAATGCAAGGTTCCATTTGTTATAATAATAAAATAATTTTAAAAAAACATTATCGAGTATTTTATCTTTTTTAACCGTTGTATAAATTCTTACTTCAAGAACTTCATATATTAATACCTTGTAAATCTTTAAAGTTGAATATCTTCGTATAAGTTTACAACACATTCCCAAGGGTCATTTTTAGAGAACTTTGAACGTGTAACGTACTGCGATGTTCAATATATTTTTATATTAGTGTGTAAATGTAAGATTTTTACGTTGTGTGTTACTGAAATCAAATGATGCATAACGCTATTTAAACTACATCTGCATCACAGAATATAGATTAACAAGGAAGATGCAAGAGAAAAGGAGGATAAATAGCTGTTAAACTAGTTTTTTCTTCCGCACTTTTCTAAAATTACTCCGTTTTAATTGCCTGCAGCAAGTTCTAGAAAATTTTAGCTTATAATATCCATTCAAGTTATGAAACGGGTTACTGATTTCAGGTTTTTATTTCTATAATTTTATTAAAAAAGTTAAGATTCAATAAAAGAAAAAGATTATTAAAAACTTAGCAGAAATGTATTCTTAAAATAGTTTCAGAGAAAAAAAAATTATATATATATTATGCCAGATATTATACGACAACTTTATTAATTTTCTCTAGATGGCGCTACTTATAACGTGCGTTAAAAATAATAATTTAAAAGTAAAGAATGAAAACAAGTTTAGAAATGATTAAAACATCGATTTAAATTCAAATTTTTTTGTTTAAATATTAGTAAAATTAATTTTTAACTGAAAATAGTTTAAAATTTTTGATTGTGTATTGAAATTTTAAAATATAGACAATGTTGCCAGTTTAATTATTTTTATTTAAACTATTGCATAGCTTTCATTTTTAAGTATTCGAAAAAATTAATAATTTAATACGATTGTTAATTATTAAATTCATAATCGTGGTCAAAATAACCTCATATTATTGATGTAGTTTTGGAAGCATTGTGCTTCAAATCATAAATAATAAGGAAACATCCTGTATGGTTTCGAGTTTAATTTTTTATATTACGCCCATTTTCTATAGATTATGTTAAATTTTATAAATAAATATTATCAGCCCCAATGAAATTATAAAAGGTTAAGTTGTAGGCAGCTTGTAACATATAAGTAATTATTTTGCTAAGTTTTCATTCTATTTTCGATTGAAGTTGCTATTTATATTAAAATGGTTCAAATTAATATTCCAAATTTAAAATTATTACTATTGATGTAATTAACTCAAATAAAAAATGTCATCTGATAAATAGATTTTATGAATCTAAAAAAATAAATCCTATAAAATTAATTAATATTTTAATTACTAATAAAAATCTACATTCTTAATTTAGTGATAAAAAGTTCTGAAAACTGTTTAAAAAAATATTTATGCAATGCTAAATTTTTGCTTTCTCTGTAAAAATTTTTGTTAGTGATAATTTGTAAAATTAAAGATTAATTCTGAAAATGTTTAAAGATTAACTGAAAATAGAAATGATCAGAAAATGCTCTATTAGAAAACTTCATTCATGCGCCGCCATCTTCACGGTATATGGAATATTTAAAGGAGTTATCTCTTAATTAATATCGAATTTATTGGAATGAAATTTTAAGCATAAAATATATAAAAATAATAGAAAATGACGCCTTCCGCCATCTTAAAAATTGGTCATGTTAACGATGATGATAATATTCAAACTATGTTCATGATGATACTTTTCAGAATTTTTATAGGAATTTTTAGGTTTTTTTCAGATTATATTCGTTATATATAATAATGGTATAACGAATATAAATCTGAGAAGAATTAAATTTAATTTTGAACAGAATCAAAAGAGAAAAAAAAATTATATTTCTCGATTTTTACAGAAATAATTTTATAGGTATTATATCATCAAATGTAAATAAAAACATAAAAAAGGAATTCTTCAAAACTTCATGGTCAAGGACAATAGTGAAAATAGTATGAGGAAGGTCGTCTTGTAGAAATTCGAGTTACTTTTCCCACCCCGATCTAGACCTTCAGAAGTTGACATTGGATTGTTCCTGTTTATGGGTGCCAAAATGGGTGTGGATTCGAACCACAGTTTATAGACAAATCAGCATTCATGATGCATCTGATGATACCATCTATTGGCTCCAAATGTTTGTAAGATGGTATAAAAGGCTTGGTTATCTTTGTTTCTGCATTCTGCTCGACTTCGAAGAAGTAAAGCGATCAGTTTCAAATATGAAGACCATTGTAAGTACTGTATATACTTCTTAAATATTCAAATTAAAATATTTCTTGTTTGATTAATCTTGATTCTTTTGAAAGTTTGCTCTCCTCTTCTTGGCCCTCGTGGTCTTTGTTGCCACTGCTGTTGCTGTTCCGGTTGCATACAGTTATGGATATTCCACTCATCCTTTTGGTGCTAACGTATACCACGCCTCTTCTCCATATTATGGCTATTACGGTCTGCGATACTTTTAAAGGTAAGAGGGAAAACATATTTAATTTTTATTATTTAACCAGTTTAAAATCACTAATTATTCTTTTCATATCTTAGAGAAACGATATATTCTAGACTCAAGATGAAAGCGATTTTCGTGTTGTAAATTCTTCTGTGGTTTCTGAGATTCTTCTCATTGTAAAATGTGAAAAAATAAAAAAAGCATTCTTAAAATTTCTGTGATTGAAATTTATTTCTTTGGCAAAATTTAAATATTCCATAATTATATATCAAGCCGCAACATCTATTTATTAATCTTAAATTAACCAATTAGCGTTCAAATAGCAAAATAACAATAATTCAAAATTAAGAATATAATTGTCTATCAGTGTCAGTGTCAAAATTAGGAAACTTTATATAAATTCTAAGAAATATGAATGAAGAATTTTATTTAACTGACATTTTAAAGTTCAATTTTGACCTTTATCGCGCCAAATGAAATGCGGTATCATGAACTGTGCCTCATGAAATTTTATTACAGTTAACAGAATTATAACTGAAAATTTTCCATTCTTCAGCAATAGGAAGCAACAGTTTAATAGCTATTAAATCTACGGATTTAATTATTAATTAATTTTATTGATGAAACTCATACAAAACCACATTTTTTGATAGTTGATTAGTAAAATTAATTTATTAATACAAAGAAAGAACGATAACATTACGGATATTATTTTTGTGGTAATATTCTATCATATAAGAGAATGTAAAGTTAAGTGTTAAGTGAAAAATTTGATGATTTTAATGTTAAAAAAAGTAATATAATTACTTTAGATAATTAGACTATATTTATTAGAATTATAATAATTTAAATTCTTCTATTTTTATCTTGAATATTCATTTAAAATTGTCTTAAAAGGAAATTTATTCGATAGTCACGATAACTGCATGAGAATAAAAGAAGGAAGGAAATTTCTTCAATATCATGATACTACTATTATAGGTAAAAATTAATCGCTTGCTTCAGTTATTGTGAAATGATTAAAGATGTGAAATTAAAAATGTTTGTTTTCAAGTCATCTTCAATTACGAGATCATTCTTTTAAATTTCGTGAAAATCTCTCGATTAATTTACGAATTATTAGGAAGAAATCTCAGAAGTTTTAATGTCCGCCATTTTTAAATGGCTATAGCGTTAATAAATCTTATCTTGACGTCGACATTAATGGTCTAATCCCTCTATGATGATTTAACAAAATTCAAGCAAAATATTTATAAATTATTAAGGAAAAACTCGAATATTTAACATCATTTCTAAATGAGTTATGTTATAAGACTTTAATTAAGGAATCATCAAGGTTTATTTATGGTTTGATCATGCTGTTAAATTTCGTAAAAATTTATTGAATACTTCAAAATATATTAAAAGAATATTTCAGACGTTTACTTTCGCCATATTTTATAAAACGTTTCTATAGAATTTCGTGAAAAATAATTAATTAATTCAAAAGTAATTAGTTAAAACCATATTACACGACAGTCTTATAATTCTTATTTTCTTTCGGAAATAACGTAAAAATAAAAACATGTATTAGAAAAGCGATTTCAAACCATATTACACGATAGTCTTAAATTCTTATTTTCTTTCGGAAATAACGTAAAAATAAAAACATGTATTAGAAAAGCGATTAATGTAAAGACAAAATGATTATTTTTATTTTCCTTTATATATATTTTTTCAATTATTTAATTTTTATCTATCAAAATCAAATTTAATTTTAAAACAATATTTTGTAATTATTTCTTGTTATAGAAAAATTTAAAAAAACAGGATCAATTTTTTAGTTAAAGATTCTAGTTTTTTTATGTTAAAGAGTTTGAAAGAATTGTAAGGATACCTCTTTCCATACATAGAGTACTAAGAGTTCTAGTGTTTTTAGTAATGAAGTAATTTCAGAATTAATTTTCATAACTTTAAGAATCATCTAAAAACCATCTTTTAATATCAACAAACATTATCAATATATTCCAGAAGTTGAAGTGTTTAATTTGAAAAACAAATATGATATGCAAATCAAAAAATTCCTGAGTATTGATGTTCGTCCTTAAACTATAAAAAGAAAGTAATTTCGAAGAACTCGTTTATGTTATTTTAGTTATGACTTTCGGCATTTTTGAGCTATTATACTGCAGAAACGATTGCCGATATTTTCTAATTAGAAAAAATTTTCCCATTAACATCTATGGAAAACACGAAGGAATATATTTTTTTTTAATTTAGAAAACTTATTTTCTGAATTTTTATATTTCAAGGCAAGAAACTTAAGGTTTACTCTCAATTTTAACAGGAAATTTTTTTTTAATAAAATTAACGAATAAAAAATAAAATAATTTTAACTTTATTTTTCATTTGTGGAAAACACGAAGGAATATATATCTTTTTAATTTAGAAAACTTATTTTCTGAATTTTTATATTTCAAGACAAGAAACTTAAGGTTTACTCTCAATTTTAACAGGAAATTTTTTTTAATAAAATTAACGAATAAAAAATAAAATAATTTTAACTTTATTTTTCATTAATTCGTATTTTTATAACTACTAAATTTTGTCAGATATGAAATTAAGATTAGAATTTATTTATAGTGCATTTCATTTTTTTTCTTAAATATCTCTATTTAATTTTTATAAAAATTTTAATACTTAAATTGCAAAAATTTCATTAATATTATATTAATAGATTTGAACTTAAGATTAGCCTAATGCTGTTTATAAAATATAAAACATTGTTGATAACTATTTTTTGTAAAGTTTTACAAATTCTTTAAAAATATCTTTTACGAAATTGTTCTCTATGATGCAAAAACAAGTTGAGCACCTTGTTTTAGTATTTTCACCTTTTTACTTAGGACAAACCAAACAACATCCTTGACTTTTGATAGTTGGTAAGTGCTTTTCGGTAACTTCAAGGACTTTTCTCCCAATAAAGATAATTATCTACATTTTTTTTTGGCTTTAGGAAACAATTTGAGACTATTTGATCATGTTCTCTATCCATGAACTTAATTTAAACAACAATAACCGCATTAAGAAAAGGTAGAAGTATGATTTAACATTACAGAAGGTTGTAAATAGAGAAATTTCCCAGATTTTTAAAATTGTGCTTGCTTATTTTCTAAATTTAAATACTAAATGCTCTTTAAGATCTCTTAAAAATATTATTAACACCTTGCCTTAATGCACAATGCAAAATATTTCTTAAGTGTAATTAAACTGTTATACAAATACAGTACTTAAATATAAATAACTTGGTTTCATCTATGGAAATTTTTATAAAAATATTTTGGAAATAATATCTCGAAAATTATTATTTTATCAATTTTTACTATTCAAATAGATATTTAGTTCGATTTAATTAAAAAAAATATATATTTATAGCGTAAAATTGAAAAGTTTAACTGATGATTTATCAAGATTACTCAAGAGTTTAATAGATTGTCACACAAACGACCTTGTTTACAAAAAATAACTCCGCCCAATAAACGTTATTGAAAAATCTGTTAATGGTCTTTCTAAGGTTCATGAACTCGTCTGAAGACCTTCAATAATTTGTATATAAAGGAATTTCTTCAGTTCAGAACTCATACTTCGATTGAAAATCATAAAAAAAACATGTTCAAATCTATGGTAAGTAACATGATTTTTTTTCCAGATATGATATTTATTATCAATGCAAGATTGATTATGAATATTTTTTGTTCTTGTAGATGTTTCTTGTTCTTTTGGCTTTTGTAGCCTTGAGTTTGGCAGGAGATATAACGTTCCATCCAGGATATTATGGAGGTTATGGTCATGGAGTGAGTTACAGATACGATCATCGCTACTATCCTTATCACTATGGTTTATCTCCATACGGATATCGTTATGGTGGATATTATGGATATAGACTAGGAGATTATTATGGAGGCTATTATGGTCATCCTTATTATTCTTATTATTGGTGAAACAGAATATAGCCTAGTGTTCTAATGATATCTTTATCTGCCTGACGAAATGAATGTTGTTGATATATTGTAAATATATTCTATCGAAATAAATTTATTTTACTTTTATAATTGAAAGTTTATCGTAGTTATTCACTTTAAACTTATCCACATCAATAAAGAAGATTGTAAATTCAATATTCTTTATCCAGTACACAGTTCGTGTTTTGCAACCATCAATTTTAATATCATTAAACGAAAAGATCAATGATTGAAAAAGATATTTTGTTTATAATAGATTTTATTGAAATTATCTTACAAAAACATTTAATATATATAATATATATTTGCTATAAATATATTTCTTCTTTGAATAAAAAAATTTGTAACAAAATTCGTTATTTTTCACTAGACACTGCCAAATATTCGTTTATATAACATTCTTATCTATTATTCTGTAATCATTATAGAGTCAAAATAATTTTTTTTCTACTATTTTTGCATTTAGCTACTTATATTTAGTTTTCAAGAAATTGTTTTTAATCTAAACTATGCTATGAAGTAAGAATGGAAGAAAAATGAGGGCTTATAAAATCAAATGTTCCATCAATAATCTTTGAACTAATTAAGTAGAATATTTTAAATTTTGATAAAAATATTCCACCATTAAAATTGATCTCAAAGATATATTATTTAACACTATATCATTAGCCATTTAAAGATGGTGGACAAATGTTTAAATTGAAAGTTCTTCTCATTTTCGAAAAATGTTTAATGAATTTTATGAAATTCAAGAGTATCTCATACTACCATATATGATTTGATTATATGTATTTTAATCTCGCATCTTTAATAATTCCAGAATGGTAAACATGTATGGAAAGTAGATGATTAATTCTTTCCAAAACTACTTATGCTCTTTTATTATGGAATTTAGTTTCAAATACTTTTTACGTATTGCTATGTTTTTACTTATTTATAATTTAGTCTGTGCTTTAAACTTACTGATATTTTGATATTTATAAGACAGAAAAGTTTTGCATTGAGATTTCAGATGATCCTAATTCAGAACTCATGCGATTAATTCTTTCCAAAACTACTTATGCTCTCTTATTATGGAATTTAGTTTCAAATACTTTTTACGTATTGCTATGTTGTTACTTATTTATAATTTAGTCTGTGCTTTAAACTTACTGATAATTTGGTATTTATAAGACAGAAAAGTTTTGCATTGAGATTTCAGATGATCCTAATTCAGAACTCAGAATTCAGAACTATTTATTGCACAAAATATAACGTATAATTATAAATATTGCATAAATCAAATAAGTTATATGCAAGGGTAACACCATTGGCAACATGGCATTTCTCAGGTTCCCCAACAGGATATACAGAAAAAAGAAAAAAAAAAGTATAAAAAATGAATGTGAAATAAAGTAAATAATAAATTAAGTTAATATATTATACATTATTTAATAAATATAATTCTTACAATGTTGTACTATTGAATCACTTATCCACCATATAAACAGTTGAAAATAAATTTTATCTCATCCATATTATATCTTAATAATATACGGTATTATACTGTTATATTAATAACTGAATTAAAGTTTATATACAGTATTTTTTTTTTTCATTTTTTGAAAAATTTTAAAAGGTTTTTATTAAACTGATATTTCGTTTTTGGTTTACTTGATCATAAAGATCCGTTTGGCACTTTGATGCATAACATCAATTATAGCAAAACAGATTTAAGAAATAAAACATTTTAATGTTTGCTGAACATTAACTCTTTTAAAAGAATTTGTGATATTTGGAAGACTAAATGAATTTTTTTCTTTTTACATTTATTATAAAAATTTATAATCTTATCAAAAAATAAATATCATAGAAAAGAAAGAAATATTTCGATTAAAAAAAAAGAGGTATTCAAAAGGCAAAAATAACGAATTTCCTTAAAGTTTGCTTCAGTGATTCCTATAATTCATACAAGTTCAATATATTAATTTGGAATATATTTAATTATTTATTAACATTTTTAACATTAATTCATTCATTTATCAAAATATGTTTTCGGTTCCTGAGGAATTTATCGACTTTCATGAATAAAATAACAATTTCATTCTTAAGAAAAATTAATAAATTTACTTATCCCTTTAATTGTTTTAAATAAAATTTTACAAAAGACGATTTTAATCCTTAGATAAACCAAATTTTGTAAAAATAAGCATAATTAATTAATAAATCTGCAAATTTTAAAAGCAAACATAATTAATAAAATGTTTTCATTGTAAACGTAATTAAACTATTCCTATTAAATGTTTTTTTGAATTAATTTATAATTATATCAAGTAAACTTATTCGTTGTTATATAAATGCGTTTATTTCTATTTAAATTAAATTAAATATAATTAAAAGAAAAATTTGAGTATAAATACCAATGGGTGGAGATTTATATAAAGTTCAATGTGAGAATTAATTAAGAGTTGAATGGACTTTGAACTTTACTGCCCTTAACCTATAAACATCACTGAATCACAATAACTGTTCTTGACGTATATTGTTTCATTCAGAGTCATGGTTTTGCATATTTATAGAAGACCTTCTATCGATAGTATATAAAAGCAAATTCTTCGTTTTGAATTTAAAGGACTTCACTCAAATCACACTTTAAAGAAACATGTTCAAGTCTATGGTAAAGCTTTCTACAGTATATAAAAGCAAATTCTTCGTTTTGAATTTATAGGACTTCACTCAAATCACACTTTAAAGAAACATGTTCAAGTCTATGGTAAAGCTTTCTACTCTTTTCAAAATATTTAAAATTCTAGAAAGTGGTTATAAATTATCTCTTTTCTATTAGGTATTTTTATTCGTGTTGGCTTTAGTAGGTTGGAGTTTAGCAGGAGATGTCTTATATCATCCAGGTTATGCAGGTTATGGACATGGAGTGAGTTACAGATATGATCACCGCTACTATCCTTACTATTATGGATTTTCTCCGTATGGATATCGCTATGGAGGATATGGATATGGACTAGGTGATTATTATAGGGGTTACTATAATTATCCCAATTATTCTTATTATTGGTAGAAAGAGAATGTAGAAGAATTTTGTCTTCTGCCAAATGAGAAGTGAAAAAAATTAAATGATTTGTAAATATACTTTAATGTAAATAAATAAAAATATTTTATATTTGAAAAGTTTTGATTAATATAATATATATAAGTTTATATTCATTCAAATCTTCCATTAAAAGCAAATGTAACAATAGCAATAACATTAAAATATAGTACCAACTTCAATTTAATCTTTTCTATAAGAATTTATATCATTTGTTGACATTTTGGAGCAATAAAATTGTGAGCACTTATTAATTTAGAATAAATCGGGGGAAGTAGCTTATTTTTATCTAGTTCGTTAGTATTTAAACAAGTTATGATAGAAGGTGGTTTATTATAACCTCCTATAAGCCCACCAAAAATATAGAAGATGGGTCTTTTCTAAAAGAATTTATATCATTTGTTGACATTTTGGAGCAATAAGATTGTGAGCACTTATTAATTTAGAATGAATCGGGGGAAGTAGCTTATTTTTCTCTAGTTCGTTAGTATTTAAACAGGTTATGATAAATAAATATATAGTATATATTTTTATGTAAAGAAATTTTATTTATACAAAATATCGTAGAATGAACCGGGGGAAGTAGTTTATTTTTCTCTAGTTCGTTAGTATTTAAACAAGTAGCGATAAAAGGTGAGGTTATTATAACCTCCTATAAGCCCGCCAAAAATATAGATGATAGCTACTATCAAATTATCAATTACTGGCATTGAAAATCGAAAAGTACCCAATGAGTGTTAAAATTTTCATCAATAATTATAGTCATTTTTTGAAGTATTATTATTAATCATGATAATATCAGCATGTAAAAATTAATGTATTTAAAATTAATTAAAGAATACTTTGCTTTTGGTGACGTTCTAATTTAGCCATTTTAAGTCACGTGATTAAAAGTTGAATCTCACCCTGATCAACGGGAAAGATGGCAATTTTTGCTTCAGGATTAGATGCCGAACTTAAATTTTGGTATTTATGATTTATTTTTATAAATTAAATGATAATAACATATATTAGAACCCAAGCAGAAGTCTTTGGTTCGAAAAAAGTTTAAAACTTGCATCATAAAATATAAACAAAGGAGGCACGAATTGCTTCAATGCTTCACAGATATATGATAGGCCTACACCTATCTTACAGAACGTTAAAAAGGAGATTATAAAAATATGATGAAGAAAAATATGGCATGGGACTACACAGTAAATAATTATAAATTAAATGATAAGAACATATATTAGAACCCAAGCAGAAGTCTTTGGTTCGAAAAAAGTTTAAAACTTGCATCATAAAATATAAACAAAGGAGGCACGAATTGCTTCAATGCTTCACAGATATCTTACAGAACGTTGAAAAGGAGATTATAAAAATATGATGAAGAAAAATATGGCATGGGACTACACAGTAAATAATTCATTATATGTTTAATACTAATTGTATATGAAGGGCTTAAAAAAACTGCTAAATCCGTTTTCTTAGTGTTAGGGATAGCTTATTTTATATGGACAACTCTACATCTTTTTAATTAAAAGAAATTGCTCTATATTAACTTTTGACTTTTGTGATATGGAGCCACACTAATGGTATCAAAGAATGAATGTAGCTCAAAAGAAGCAACTTGGTCATCGTAGGCATATACGATATCTCAATTGATTTTATTTAATTCTTGTAACTTTATAGAATTTAATAATTTATTCTATTAAAATAAGTGTTTGGGATAAATTATTTTATATGGACAATTCTACATCTTTTTAATTAAAAGAGATTGCTCTATATTAACTTTTGACTTTTGTGATATGGAGCCACACTAATGGTATCAAAGAATGAATGTAGCTCAAAAGCCGCAACTTGGTCATCGTAGGAATATACGATATCTAAATTGATTTTATTTAATTCTTGTAACTTTATAGAATTTAATAATTTATTCTATTAAAATATACATGGTATAGCGAACAAGAAGTTTATTGGATGAGTAAAGAGTTCATTTTTGCTATTTATTAAAGTGAATATTATCTAAAGTGCAGTGGCATCTTACCCCGAATATTGGGTAAGATGACTAATTGGAACTTTTTTAAAAAATTATAAATCATGACCCGATTGTAATTTCAAAGGTTTTGACGGTTTTTTATATGCAAAACCCTTGTAAGTTTAAGTACAAAAAATATGAAATGAAAATATTTAAATTTGCAGTGGCATCTTACCCCGAATATTCGGGTAAGATGACTAATTGGAACTTTTTTAAAAAATTATAAATCATGACCCGATAGTTATTTCAAAGGTTTTGACGGTGTCTTATATGCAAAACCCTTATAAGTTTAAGTACAAAAAATATGAAATGAAAATATTTAAATTTAATATGAGTTTTAGAGTCAAAAAGAAAAAGTTGGGCAACTTCTCCCGTTTCACTATATGAGCCGCTCACTTGCCAAATCGATTAACTCCACAAAACAAAATGTAGAGAAAAGTGATAAAATAATATAAATTGTTTTTGAAAATTCCCTTTAAAATATAAATTCAAATAAACATTGTAGAACGTATTATGAAAATATAAATCCCTTTAAAATATAAATTCAAATAAACATTGTAGAACGTATTATTACAAGAGTAGCTTTTATCTAACGACATATAAAATGCATAAGGTAATATATCCTTAGAGTAATCGTTATTTTTATACAATTTTTGTGTAATTGATGGAGTTAATCGATTTGGCAAGTGAAAATAAAAAATAATAATAATACCATCGATTTCAATCTTGAAAATATTTTAAAATATAAGTTAATACAGTATATATTTCAAATGTTAAACAAAAGTTTGGTTGCTAAACAATGTCAGAGCATTGCGAGAACGAGGCCGAATTAAACAAAAGGTTGGTTGCTAAACAATGTCAGAGCATTGCGAGAACGAGGCCGAACGCAAAGAATTAAGGTTGATTCCCACCATAGATTTACTATACTATGGTTTCAACTATCCGCTGCAGAAAGCGGAACGGTTAAAAACTGTTACAGAAAACAATTCCGCTTTCGGGTTCCCACAGTCGCGGAAAGCTTCGCTTTCCCCAAGAATCTTAGTGCTGTTCCCATGATTCATTTCGTGTAAAACAAAATGGAGCTAAGCAACGAAAGGCATTCACTTTTTACGAAATGATGTTAACAGCTGCAGTAAATGAGAAAACTAAAACAAAATCGAGGAAGGGATAAAACAAAATGGAGCTAAGCAACGAAAGGCATTCATCGTTTACGAAATGATGTTAACAGCTGCAGTAAATGAGAAAACTAAAACAAAATCGAGGAAGGGAACTGTTGGATCGAAAATATATATAAGAGGAAATGTTTCTATGCAATTTTGATGAAAGAGGTGAGATTTAATAACAAAGAATCCCGCCATCTTGTCTGTTAAGGTTGCCAACAATTCAACGTTGCAAAATGCATGGATTTCATTGGTGGATGTACTCTCAACGGATTTTATCGTTTCGGAAAAGTTGAATCTATCTAGACATTGGACGATTTTTAGGCCGCGGTATGACGTCAAAACCGTGCTGCTTTCGTCACGCGGGTATTTTTCACGAATCCCGCCATCTTGTCTGTTAAGGTTGCCAACAATTTAACGTTGCAAAATGCATGGATTTCATTGGTGGATGCTCTCTCGACGGATTTTATCGTTGCGGAAAAGTTGAATCTATCTAGACATTGGACGGTAGCGATTTTTAGGCCGCGGTATGACGTCAAAACCGTGCTGCTTTCGTCACGCGGGTATTTTTCGCAGCGATTCCGAGCTAGTGGGAATCAACTTTTAGACGCAGTCATCGAGTCTCAGTAGAGT